>VOMN01081130.1:0-34477 GCA_014899125.1 Orchestia grillus
TAAATACACTTTTTCTCGAACGTTACGAACACTTATTTGACCAACTGTACATCGTGCAAATTAGTATCGTAAAACTGGGTAGCAAATAAATTTGTTATTTTATGCGAATAAAGCATCGGGAACAAATCATTCGATATCTCCTACTCACGCAGCGAACGAATGAACTGTGTTATTGCATCATTCATTCGACAAAAATAGCTCACAACCCAACGAGAACGCCGACAAAATTACAGAATAACAGTTATGAAATTGTAAATGCCTTGATTTGAGTCAAGGACTTTCGACGCTCAGTTCCAGACAGTCTAGGGCGGGCACGATAGTCTTCCTCGTCGTGACGTGAGTTGTTCTAACGGTTTCTGTTTTCTTATCTCGAAAATCCGGGTAGCCATTGCACGAAGACACAGATTTCTCTCCGACTACACTAACTCAGACGGGCAGTGGCAGTGAGGGGGTCACCACTTCCTTGTTAAATTGTGTCCACTTGTAGGGGTGCAACTGTAATTGTGTGAGCGTGTGGTGTGTGTTTCTGTGGCGTGCGTGTGTGTGTGTGCGTGTGGTGTGTGTGTGTGTGTGGTGTGTGTATGTGGTGGCTGTGGTATGAGTGTGTGCGTGTAATGACCGGTCGATAGAATTTGGATAGAATTTCCAAATTCTATCAACAGGTCCTCATAATTTTCTGAAATATATAACCCCCTTGTTAAAAAAGCTTGGGTAATAAATATCAAACCCAGTGGATTTTTTTCAAATCCTAACCTACAGAAATACACGTGTGAAGTCTTTTCAATGTTAATGGTCTGCACATTTTAACGTTGTGTCTCTTAATTTTTATTTGAAAAACGTTTTAAATTTTTGTTAGGATGCGTTGCAGTGAACGTGGAATTCCTAGTTGACTTGAACGTTGCCTAGTTGACGTTTTCAAATCTGCTGCAACACTCCATGAAATACGTTGAATTGCACGTGCATTTCGTATCGATCTCGTCTGCCAGAGACGAGTGCTGAATGCTATGTCTGCTGCTGAACCAAAATCTCTGAATCTTGAAATCATTGCAATAACGCAATGTTTGGAAGGCCTTAGTTGAAATGTTCTTACGATGTCCCTCTGCACTGCAACTAACGATCCATTGCTGGAGAAATAACTGTCTATTGCCTTTTCTCGTTAGTTCTTGCTGTGTTTTTTTTAACATGATAATTGTGTAAATTTCGATTACAAAACATGCCTCAAATACGTATCATTGATACAGAATAAAACATCAAGATTTTGTTTTTCATTTCCTATATAACCCATTTTATACCTGTGTTAGTAAACGTATATCTAATATTCAAAACAATGAAGTGACTTTTGCACCCCCCTGTACAAGGCGTCGCAGGGCAGTGCACAAGCACTGTAAATATACAGTATTTACTTCAGCGCAGATGCAATACAGCACTGGGCAAAGCTGCAATCGGCCTTGGTAAAACAGCCTCAAATTTTGTTATTATATTTTACCTTGTCCAGGATATAAGAAGAGCGGTTTTAGGTCTCAGTCGCTGATATTTTCAGGCTTCGCGTCTACACTTAGTCTGAGTTTGATCATAAATGCTCGCAAATACAGGCCAGTAAATTAACTGTTACCGGCGGGTTATGGATATTTTGCATGAGGGCTTCACAACCGTACGCTGCACCACGCGATGGAGGAGAAAAAAAGAGATCAGGCTTTGGAAAAAATTATAACTTACTTTTTGCAATTCCAAACAGTTTAGTGGTTGATCTTTAAAAGTTACACAACTCGATCTACATACATTTGAGTTCCTACACTAAGCATCCCTCGCCTTAATTGCACCTAAATGCCATTGCCTTTACGGTCACAAAAAAGCCTTTAATTGTACTGTAATTCAGAGCTCACACGTCATGCATTGAAGTGCGGTACGAATTTCCTTCGAGCAAAACGCCTTCCTTCGAAAGTTGAAACACTGAAGTCGGAATGGGCGTAGGAAAGTGAAGGATTGTTTTCCTGGTTTACGGTACCCAGTAAATATATTTGGCGTCATGATGTTTTTTATCGTAAAAGTTCAAGGCTTACAGTTGGAGCATCACGAATTTCCTTGAGAGTCTGGATTGATGCTTCATACGTACGCTATAAAATATTTATTGTTTTCTTGAAGTTCTTCTTAATCTCATGAAGACTATGATTGAATACACATTATACCTTGAACTTTACGACGAACGTATCTTCCTAGGACTTATCATGCAGATTTCATTTAGAAGACGATAAACATTCAAGAATTTGTGGTTGTTTCTTGTTTAACTAGACTACCTATGTAAATTTCTTGTACTCTATAGATAAGTCAAGACTGGTTTTTACCTTATATTGTGGTTACAGTTGACTTACACGATTCTGTCGTAATGTCACAGCTTGCCTTCGTTCCGAATCAAAACCTGTTTTTAAAGTTTAAAGGAATCTTTACTCCGTATATCTTAAATTAAATCTTGCGTGACGCCAAGTTAAAAAATTCATTCCTATTCGTAAGGAAGTTTCATATGAGACTGAATGATGCATCATTTAGTGCGGAATATTCCTTAGTGTTTAGTGCGCATCATTCGATCAACTCACCTGTGCCACTAATTTCATAAACATAATTTACTTTTTTTGCCATAATAACTTACGAAAGTTCCTGGGTGAGCTTAGAAGAATATTCATTTACGTGTAAATCTGAATGTACCAGTTAAATGTACTGGTAAAATGTAGTAGCCAAATGCACTAGCTAAATGCAGTAGCTAAATTTACCGGCTAAATGTATGCGAAATAGATATCAGTCTAAAAATTGTCTGAAATTGAAAAGCTGTCTAAAAGTTGTCTAAAATTGAAAGGGAAACTCTAACGCACCATGCGCTTTATAAAGACCTTTTCCATTGTGCATTGTGGCGCATCCTAGCAATATTAATCGCTAAGTCATAAGGATCACTGATTATGTACAGACAATTCATTCCAAGAGCTGAATTTTTTAAACATTTCACCCGGATCTCTCCAAACCATCTTGTGCGCAGCACGACATCGTTGTGCGGGTGTCAGCATTTCCTACCTTCAGTTTTGCGCTACTCCAACCATAGACTAAGGTGCAAAACTTCGCCATTCTGGCTAGATTATATCCTAATGGATCCTTAGCAGTTGATAATTTTTTTAAGTGTGCTAAAACTGAAGCTACTAAAAAACTGACACCCACTGATACGTACACTTGCTGACAACATTTAAATTTTCAGTTAGCTAATTTTGCATTCATATGGACACACTTTCAAAGCGCGTCCCTGTAACTCTCTGGTTCACCATTGATGTTGTGCACATTGTGCATCAAAATAGCTTCACTCGAAGAAGCTCTAAAATTTGGGCCTCAGAGTCATTTTCGTGTGGAACTCCAGCACTCTGATATCCTCAGTCCAATTTGTTTCACAGCCTCATTGAATGACATGAGAAATTTAATCAAAATGTGGTGAAATTCTAAATGTGTTGTTAATATATTTGATAGGCTGCGAAAATCCTAGTCTGAATTTTTCGCCGCCTCATCGAACGGCGATGAAAATAGCGAAAGTTTGGGCGGCCAAGCTACGCCAAGCGAAAACTTGGGGGAAAACAATTTTTTGGCAGCCAAGAGGTTTTCAGTCCATGTTTACGCTTAAAAAATATTGCAGGAACTCTATTTAGATTCAATCGTGAAGTAATATTCAATAGAGCATTGTAGATGATCATCGAAGCACAAGCGAATAAGTTAGGATGGGAATAAGGCAGTAGACAGTCAACGCGTTGCATCTGTTGTTGCTAGCTGGTATATTCGAACATTTCTGGCAATTCGAAGTTATGGACCTATCATTAGTGGTGGACGAAGAGCTCTAATTTTGCTTCTGAAAACAAAATCCACCGAAAATTTTGTTATCGATATTGTTTCATTGTGAATCTTTCATAAAAAACGTTATTGATTATGGAAGAAGATAACATTGGGTGTGATAATCGACAAATTCAATTCCCGATATGAATTCTCTAGTCCAGCATGCGCTTAACAGACATTGCAAGAACTGTATCTAAGTTCATTCGTGAAGAAATAACCACTAAAGCATATAAGTTCGATATTTAACAGCAATACTTGGCTAGTCGCCTCCACACCGCTGAACAAGATGCAGGACTGGGCTTCCGTAAAATATTATAATTACCTTTGGGCCACTAGCTTATACAACACTCGGAATTGTACTCGACTAGTTGCCTACTCAATACTAGAGCCGACATAGGAGTAGTAACTTGTAAAATAACAGCGACAGACCTGTAGCCTTGACGGTGGCCAGGAACGGGTAGGGAAAATATTCACTGACAACTTTCCACTCATTATCATCGAAGAAATTCTACGTGATTCCGTAGGAACATCAAAACGAAAGAATTCGTCGTATCGAATCTGTATTAGTCTAGCATCTCCAAATGTTACTTTTCCAAGTCCGTGACTTTCGGTTTTGACGACGCCCGTTTGGTGCTGGGTGAGCGGTCGGTCTTTCTCTCCACATCGAAATGTTCTTCGATCTATCAGTGTTGAGTTCGAATGACACGCTCAGCTCGCTGAGGTAAATTTATTTTGCATCTAGCGCCGATGACCTTAATTGAGTACCGACTGTCTTCTCACAATTATCTGTTTACTTTCGTTTGAAGTCGTTTTTCTCTTTTAAATAGCAACTCGTTATTTTTGCTCAGAACTGAATGTAATTTTCAAGCGATGAGTATTTTCGTCGTAATCCATGTTTGTTTTGCTGACCAGGAATTTCACAAGTAATAAACAAATCACTAAGCTTTACTTGTCCCAGTAAAAGGGAATTTTTCTGAAGTGGTAACACAAGTAGGTCAAAAAAACGCCTGATACTAAACAAAAAAATTTATTGGCAAAGCACTTAAGCGCAAGACTATCATATAATAAAGCCCAAAACAAAGCATTAAAATTAGATGAAAAAGAACCACCAGCTCTTCAATGAAAGTTAAATGTACAAAAACATGCCAATTTTCTGACTTTGTACACTAGGTCTATTTTTAGCTGAGCTTATCTGAGAGGCCGTAAAAGTTTTCTCTTCATTTTGAATTGAAAGCAAAAATGTTTCCACCTGATCTACTGAGCGATCATATCGGAACACGAGGTACACTGTTTCATGATGGTTGTATCTGTTCCGAGTAAGCGATGCAGATCTTTCTTAGACATCGTACGAGAGAATATCCTCGATTAGTTCGAAATTTTTCGATATCTAATGAAATTCACCGAGATAAGTTAACCAGTTGAGCCTTTGAAATGATGAAATTCATATTCTCCGGAGGTTGTTACACCTGATCGAGTTGAATTTGAAGGAAGTCTTGACCGAATTTCTGGTTATGTTGACCGAATTGAATTCGATAGAAATGCTGAATTCAGTAACAATTTTTTCCACTTACTTGATTTAATTCTGTCAAAGTTCTGTTAGCCCAATTTCGTCATCATTTATACATATAGCACTTCGCACTTCTCAAAATTACCAATGACGACACAAGACTCTGATTCGGGCTTCACGAGGGCAAAAATTCATCTTCTTGATTCCCCCAAAAGAATATTGAAATGCCAATTTCGTGGAGAATTTTTTGTCTTTTCTTTTCCCAGGGCGAAAGATTTCGATCAAATCAGCGCAAAATACCATTTTTTAATATTTTATCAGTTCTCTGAGACCGTTTAGTAATGTGTATTCCCAGAAGACCACCATTATTAGTTACATAAATTGGCAAAATATACAGTCCGTAACAATCATTGACGCCAGTCCTATAGCAAAAAGTGAAATAGGTATAAAAACTTTGGTATATTACAAATTTAAGATTTAGGTTGATCATATATGAAACAGAATTGTCACAAGCAATTGGCACTACATTTTCTTTTAACGATATTTTTTACGAGGAAATAGCTCGACAGGTATTATTTTCAAATACGTATCAAAATTGAATGCCAAGTCAATTGTCCGAGCTATGGTAACCCATTCATGCCGAAATTTATTTTTCGCTGAGGAGCAATTTTTTTCGTTGTTGGTGATTTCGTGTTTGGATGCATGCTTGAACAAAAAATAACACGAATGGGTCAACTGCAGCAGGCGCCTCACGCTTCACATTCGTTACCAAATGTTGGAAGATGAATTTAAGGCTTTTAAAATATGAGCCACCTTAAAAATAACGATACCAAACTTAGTAAAGGTCTTTGCAGATCGACACTAATGGGTAAAAGTGGCAACAAACACATATCAAACATTTCAAAAAAGAAAATAAAATTAAGATGATTTCTAAAGTACGTTGATAGCGAAATTTTCCTGCCTGAAACTCTACATGTCTAGAAAGAATACACACGAGATGGAACAGTAAGACTTAGGAGTGAATAAAGAGAAACAAATTACATTCACAGGACAATATTTTTTGACGGCCCGTATGCAGGTACTGAAGAACTGTAGCACATGCAATTTTTACTCTATATTTCAGAAATAATTCAGTATACTGAGTATATTTTTCAATATTTGTTTATTTATAGTTCTAGAGCATATAATCCTTAAGTCTAGCATCAGTAGCCATCCCGTTCTTGATGGAAGAAGCCACAAAAATCCGATTGAGGAACTGTTCGCTTCGTAGTCCCAACGACGTTCGAATTAATAGGCTTTTGTGTGCGTGAGCGGCTGTCCGTTTCCGCGGAGACTAGGCCCGCTCGGATGACAGACGTGCAGTGTTGACACGATTGTGCGAGTGGGAGGTGGAGTTATTTGTGGCTTCGCGCAGCTTGATTAAGATGAAAACCGTGTGTCGCTTTTTTGAGTGTGATGAAATATTGAGTGGATTTGTAATCATAAAACCAGCTGATATATTCTTTAAAGTGTTTTAAAGTTTTTACAGATGAGGGAAAGATTTCAATTCGTGTAAGTGTGGGATTGTGTCGCTTTTTTACGCATCGTATGTGAAAATGTGCATTAAAATTTCATACCGTGTGGCTTAATAAGAAAAGTATTCAAGCTTAGAATCAACTTAACATCATGCTTCTGCCTACTCTGTTTAGTTAAAAGTGGTTCAATGTACTGTACTTGGAGATTAAATCAATTGCAAATGGTATTCTGGGAGCCCAGAGAAAAAATGTTAACTCTGAAGAAGACGCCATTCAACATCCACATATGGTTCAACATCTCAGCCCAGAAAATGCCGCATCAAGAAGTAAATCACTGCTGTTGGTGAGTAGCAACTATTTTTTGTTCAAAAGTCTACCATGTACATTGATAATTTCCTATTTGCACCTTTGTTTAGCATTGATCAAAACTACGACAATGACCAATAGATTCTGATGGAGATCTTTCCCAAAAATTCAAACTACCGCTCATCACGGAAATTAGGCAATAAAAATGAACTAGGAATAGCAACGCTAAATATTACGGTCAAATGTCATAACACTTTAAGTCCTGAAGACAAAAACTTAACTCTGTTGCTTAGACCTAACTTAAATTACGTAAAATTTTCAGTGATCAATTTTGTTGGTTAGTGTGTTCAATGAGCGTGGTACAGAATACACCGTATCCTCTTTCATAGTCCAAGAAAGTCATAGCAGTTCTCTAGCTGAGAAAATGCAGACGCAGAACAATACCAAGGGAAAATTTATCTACGACTAAGCTGTCTCTCTAGTACCCTGGTAAGTACTAAAAACATCGTAGTCTGCCCTGTGCTATAATATGGAGGTTTTCTTTATTACCGTTTTCTTTCAACTGAAATAGAAAATGCAATGTTGATACATTAGAATTTCATGTGTAAATATTTCATTAGATTCGTCGGTGCTAACATCAACAAAAAGTAATCGAAAACGTAGATATCGAAGATTTCGAAGTGCAATTCTGGGTGCTAAAAAATAGTGATATATCATTTATTTATCCGTTGTTCTAATATATGTTATTTGGCTTTGTTATTTACTTTCCCACATGATCTTTTTATTCATTTCTGAAGATGTACTTGTGCTCATCCCCCTAAAGTTCTTATAACTTTTAAGGTTTATTAATGGGCGGACTTTAAACCAGTTCATAAGTGATGTTGCAAACAGCAAGCCAAAAATGCACTGAAAAAGTTGCATTCCGGTTCAGTTTCTTTTTATCAGAGGACATTTCTAAAAACCATTCGAACTTTTCCAATCGAATATTCTCATAACATGAAAGAATTCACCAACCATGTGAGGGATAAATATTTATATTTTCATGTAATTTTTGTCTGCTCGTGCGCTTGAACGTCGAAATGCCTTATTCGTTTCGTGTGCTATTTGAGTCCACCCGGTGGACGTGCCCCACTTCTCAAAATATTCTGCGATGCAACAATTCTACACAGCAATGCAACAATGGCGCGAATTTTTTTAGATTTTGCTCGAGGATGCTAGACGGACAACCCCTTTTGTGGTTCGAAAGAGACCCAGTCGCAACGGCTCGTCGGTGTCAATAGAAGATACGAATTCAAATTTTTGTTTGAGAAAGCGTGTGAAATTTTCGTCTGAACTTAACGCGTTATTTGTTCTCCAGTATTCAGTACAGATTGTTGCGCTGTTCCCTACGCGGAATATTAATTTATTTTATAGAAGTTACAGCTAGGTTTTTCCTTTGTCCATTTCCTTCTATCCTGCCTGCAAACGCACTTGTGCAGTAATAGGCGAAATTAACAGCAATTCTTCGGTAGCAAGCTGAACTTCAAGCTTATCTAGCTCATATGGAAAAAATTTTGGACGCCACTCTAAACTTTTCTCTGACAAGAGATAGATAGCAACGACCTAACTCAGGCGATCTTTTCCGTCTGGTAATTTACACCGCACACCTGCTCTGGGAGCTCTGAGTCATGGGCTCCGGGTGGATCATTCCTCAGGTTAACGTTCATTTGTCACGAAGTGTATTGATAGAAGCTACGTTCAAAAATATTATTGACGGCAATCCGCTATAATCCAGTTACTTATTATTCTTTTCATATACGAATCCATATTGGGAACGTTTTTTGTTACGTGCATATATTGATTAACTGAATTACTTGGAATCCTGCACAGGAAAGAATCTCTTTAGTTCATAATAGAAGAAGCTGAAATCTCACGATACAAATTATTCGCGATGTTCCAATCTGAGGAGCTGACACGTCAGAGGTTATAATGCAATACCAAGATGGGCTAATTATTAATTCATTGACATAATTTCTAAATTTCATTTCTTGCATTACTTTACCTAGAGCACAGCTCTTCGAGAGAGCACATACCTCGACCTGTACAATAATTAGGAGGCAAGTTCGCATCATCATGTTTATGAGGTGCTGGATTTGAATTCAAAGTGTCAAAGACTTCAATTAGGTCGTCATGAATATGAAGCTATCAAACTGAAAACTGATCTACTCTATCTTTAATCATAATAAACAGTAAAAAAATAATATTCGTCGAAAACCTATGATGGCTAAACTGGGACACCTGCAATATTTCGCCAACCATCCTACGCGGCTTCGATTTTCTAATTCTTTACTTCATGAACACAGTTCCTCTTCTTTCTTCGTCTGAATTTCTGCCAGTCAGGTGTAGAGACCAGCGTTTTTCAAAGACTTCACGTGGATGGACCATTCAGATGAGGCACAGGAACTATGGGTCTGAGGCCGAGCTGTTGAGGGTGAATTTGTCGGAGGACGGTGTATAGCTGCTCTCATTTTCCGCACACCGGAAAAAATATGAATAAATAGATCCGGCAAGAGCGCCTCCGATGAGGGGTCCGAACCAGTACACCTGTAGGACGAACGGTACTGTTACAAACGTTTCGGTTAGAGCAAAGAAATGGAATGATATCCCTGTAAAATAAATCGTTGATAACTACTGGAGCTGTAAGCGCCGTTCTACTGTTTGGGAAATTTGCCTCAGCAAGATTTTCGTGACGAACGAGAGCAACAACGATTTCTTTACGGACTTTCTGTGCAATATTCAGTATAGTCACATCGAACATTTACAATTTAAGAACAATTTCCTTTAGAAATTACTATATTTCATATTCTTAGATGCATATACGAACACGCTGAAACTGCAGTGTACTTTTATTCGTCGGCCGCTCAAGACATCGGTGGAAATTGCGTGAAGAAACTCGCTATGAGACGTGAATTTACAAGACCTGAGTATCGTGAGCACTGAGGATTGCTGCAGAAGGATGGCCACGTGGTCGTGACGAAGCTTAAGGAAAGCTGCACTTCTGACAATTGTTTGCGGGGATTGGACGAGTGTCCTCAAACTTCAGCAAATTTACGAATGTATAATTGACGCTAAGTACGACTTTTCAAATTACATCGATAACACTAGGTGTGATTTTTTAAACACGATTTAGCTTCATTGAGATTGCCTGTAGTTTTCTAAATAGGATGGGTAAGACTTCCGGTAATTTTCAAATGAAATCGTAGAGACAATCAGCAATACTCAAGGTAGATCCAATGGAACTGCGTATGTATTTCCATGATCGTCCATCATGTTCGTGACATTCGTGCTCGTGTTTTAGAAAGTTCTTGTTTCGCTAAGGTCTGAAAACCTCAACAGAAATTGTTTTTATGCTCGAGATTGTAAAACTAGGTAACAAAAAAAACGTTCCGCAGTGGACACTGTGGGTGTCGATCGGGAAGTCATTTCATCCTCAAATAACTAAATGACTCAGTCTCTTCATAAATTTTCAACAAATAACTCAGTCTCTTCATAAATTTTCAACAAATAACTCAGTCTGCTCATAAATTTTCAGCAAATAACTTAGTCTGTTCATAAATTTTCAACAAATAACTTAGTCTTCTCATCCTCAAATAACTAAATAACTCAGTCTGTTCGTAAATTTTCAATAAATAACTTGACCATTTCATCTTCAACGAACTTGACAATAAAAGCTAGATAAGAAAGAACGAAGACCGGTGAGATGAACCAAAAGAAAACAGTGCATTTCTTCATTTTGACAGACTTTTCATATGAATTTTGTTGCCCACATCGAGAAAAGGGTAATTTTTTGATCATTTTGACTGACGAAAGTTACACGCGATACTTCATTAGGCCGATATCGATCTGAAGTATTTTTCAAATCTGAAAATGATGGAATGAAAAACGAGTAAGAATTAGAAATCGATTGAAGTACGATAGAAATCTCAGTTAACATACGAGAGTTCTTGAAAAAACGGCACTGGATAGCTCACACTGGACAAAAAACACCTGGCGTGTACCTTGATTAACCCATTAATGCTTCGTGTTTATACAGTTAACATTAATGTTTTAAATGACAAAAATAGGTATTTATCTGAATTTCTCAGATTTAAAATGTTCAGATTTCATCTAACTCTCGTGTTTAACAACTCCCAAAACAATACACGTAAAGTTTGAACAAAGGCGTTCATTCTTCATGTATTCCTGAAACATTTTTTATTAAGAAGGACCTCGAGCGATGAACATTCCCCTCGAGTTAGTTCATGGGGGTTTTAAGAAACCACTTCCACGGAAAATTAACGCACAGATTAATTGAAATGTCGAAGAATCCAAAATGTCCAAATATGCGGGAGCTTTAGCGTGTGGTGTTGGTTGCAATTCCACACGTAAGGCAACATCTTTTCGTAAACTGTTAATTAATTGAATTATCTTCCACTGAATATTTTTGACCTCATATCTGATAAGATTGTCGGTCGGAGCCCATCATACTCAGATGAATGAACTATCTTACAATTACTTGGTGTAAATGTTGAATATAACTTCATTATGCCAATGAAAGGTGAATGGAATATAGGTTTCACACTCTTACTTCGCACGCTATACGAGATTTTAAGCATGAAAGGAACTGTCGAAGAACCCGTTACGTCCAGCATTCAAGACATACATTCTAAAACCATATGAAGCATGCTTTTGAGGGGAATATTATGTTTCCCTGCGCTACCGCATCTCTCCAAAGAACATTCGCTGAGAAGAAGCTGTGAAGAACAATGTTTTAGTTGAGTAGAAGATGAACCACGAGCACCCAAAGCACCTGATGTACGTAATTTAGAAGCGATCCTGCTTCCCGATTTCGATGTCGTTGGAGGACAGGATGTTCTTGGGCTGGCGGAAGATGAAGGAATACAAGACCCCAGCGAGGGCACCTCCACCGAGGGGCCCCACCCAATACACCTGCAGGAAAACACAAGCTTGGGACTGAGGGGGTGCCTACACCTGCTGTCGCACTCTCACAGATAGACAAGAAGCTCTTTGAAAATGGGTGAGATGTTTGAATCGTACGTCTAGAACTCAAGAAAAGGAATACAGGCAATTTTCCGAGAGAAAATGACGGAAAGCACGTAGCTTCCAGGCGTTAACACGTTCACTCCGATTCTCCCCACAAGTAAAATTATATGCCGATTAATGTCTCTACTGTGAATTTAAAAAGGAAGGATTTTATTTCACAAATTTGGTTACTCTATCAACTTTCTTTCCAATCAGAATTAGCTTATTCGATTGATGAACACAAATTTTAAGAAAACTCGTGATAGTACTTTGGTTACATTAGGTTAGGTTAGATGGTCGCGTGTACCATATATGACCCACTTCGGAGTCAACGTGTTAAAGAATGAATGGGACACCCAATGCTCCCTTTTAAAAGCCATAGTGACCTCTTTTGAACACAAGATTTTGGGATTTGAAGTGCTAGATTTCGACGAAATTACTTGCCTTCCTTTTCGAGGCGCTACAATCTAAGGCTATCTAAGACAATCTAAAACTGACGAAAAAAACGCTGGAGAAGCTTGAAAATTAACTAGATTCAACGAACAGAAGAGCATACAGAATACAACTTCTACGCAAATTCTAACCATGCAGAAGAAATACATAGTCACAAAAGCCTTCTTCAGGTGACTTAGCCATGATTTTAGTATAAGCCGCTGTAGGACAGGCATGAAGCTCTGAACTTGTTTAGATGGTCCAGAATGATGAGATGTTATCCTGCCATTGCTCAAGCATCGGATTTTCTTGGAGAACTCGGACAAAACCCAATACATTGTGAGCTGAGTCTGAAGCGAAGGGCTGTACCAGGGTGAGTTGGGATTCAATTAAGCCCCGTGCTACTCAACGAAAATTTTGTTTGTTGCTTATCACGAAAGCATACCTCTCCAGGGCCATAGGCAATAAGGGTAGGTTAGAGGTTAGTTAGGTTTGTCTGTCTTATGCTATGGGAACTTCCGTCTCCAGAAGGATATTGTTAGGTTGCCTCAGCTTAAGCTAGGTCTTCGGGACTTCAATTTTTCGTGCCCACTTCGGATCTTTCCCTTATTATGCCTTCGTCACTGATTATTCTTTAGCTCTTCTTCTTTTCCTTTTCAGTTTGCTGTTTCTATGCCCAGTGGATCTTGTGTGGGAACACGCCTTGTACATATAGTCCCCGCTTTCCTAAGTCCATACTAAATGGTCCCTCCTCTTTCGGTGCGAGATAGTCTGAGTTACTAAAGAGCTGCTATCCTTACTTCTACTGCTCATGATAGATGTATGCGCCTTTTGTTACTTGTCCGTATTATAGTGAAATGTCATGGAATCAATATGCTCAATTTCATTTCTCTGAACATTACGCAAAAATTCCTCTAGTTTTTGATGAGAATATATTTACTGCGATATGAAATTGTAAGCTATTCTGAAATCAAACTTTGAGCTCAGAGTGCACGTTCAAGTTTTGTCATGAAAACGTAATTTCGAAAGCAAAACGTTGACCGCCCCTGCTAGTTCTATGCCCGGCAAATTCAAGATCGCTCGAGTGACTTGATTTTCCAGGAGATTTTTTTTGCTTTCGAATCTTTGTCATTCGATAGGACAAAACGCTCTCATGCTTTCAGGGCGGCAAACGGAACTTGCGGGACGGAGAGATGGACCTCTCCTGAGAACAGTTTTGGGTGTTTCATTGAGGGAATGAAAGCAACCGCAACAAATACGGAATGACAAGGTTTTTGAGAGCACAATGATCACCTCGCGAAATGATCGTGACTGGAAACCTTTATTTTAAAAGTTCAAAGACACGTTCAGATTAGTGATGCTGATGTAAAACGGTGTGCAGAGGACTGTGAAAATACAAAATCGAGAAAAAAGTTAATTGGGAATTTGCTTGGGTCGATATTCGCTCCGACGGTTAATTATTTGAAGGCAGTTGGTAGGTAGGGTAAACCTAGCGCAAGTGCAAATACTTTTCTTCCTGGATATCGATACTTGCTGGACCGGCAGGCATAATTTTGAACATCGCAGCAGTAATGCCAAAAAAATTCTCACCGTGCACTCTGTACATTGCACTTTCAACAATGAATTCACTCCTGGATGAAACCTAGCTAGATGAATAGTCACTAATTTTTTAAGGATTATGTGCCTGGATTTGAGGTTTTGAATGCATTCCATTTCTAGGTATCGGTTCAGGGCATTACGCTTATTCCCGTTAATTTCATGAACGTGCAGCTTTTGTGCCTCACTCAAATCTAACGCCACAATCAAAGTCACCTCATTAACACTGACTGGAACCAAGCAAAACCCTTTAAAATAACAAAAAAGTGTAAAATGCAAACCGCTTTCCCGAAAGGAGCAAAAGGTAGACTATGAATAGCGTCACATGCAGGGAAGCTTTTCTACAGCACGACGATAGAAAAGAATGTCACAAATATGGGAGGTAGAGGATGAACTTCATTACTTCACAACGGTAGCGTTTAGCTTTTGTGGGAAACGAACCATTTGAAAAAATCGCGGCATGCAAGCGAATATAAATTGGAAAAATCAAGCTTCACGCAGTAAAATGCACACGCATTGAAAGATGGCACTGAACACCATAAAATATGTAGCACGTTCTTAAAACAAGACATTTAGTTTCTTGGATTCCGAGTTGAATTGAATCAGAAGTGAGATCCAAAGAAAAAACTTGAATATCAACAGATGAAAGTAAAAGATAAAATTGAACTGCAGGCGCTCTCTCAAGCCGGTGCAGCTTGTTCAGCTTTTCTATGTAGCGCTTCCGTTCTGATTTGTATAATACTAGGGCCCATTAATTACCCTTAAAATGACGGCCAATCTCACGAGAAATAATGTAATTTTCTGGGTCACTGTTACGGGCTGTCTTCCCTCACACAGTCTCACTGATTAGGAATACGGACCCGGGAAATGGACCCTGCCTCCTTTCTAATGTCTGCAGTGCAAACAATAGCTAATAAATGGTTATGGACAAGCACACAAAAAACAAAGGTATAAAATTGACGTTTTGTCTTATCGTAGAGATTTTTGAATGCCGCTAAACATATTATGGCGAATAAATTCAGAAATTTCATTGTTTAGTTCGTGTTTTGTTCTCAGTGAACACAAATTCAGAAGCAGGATATTATACGCAGATTGTTTTCGAGAAAAGGCAATTTTTGATTAGGAAAAATCCCCCTCTGATATTTTCCTTGTTCTACTGCTGAAAACCAAAGTTTCGATAGTGCGAAGGCTGCGTTTGATCACAGACTCAATCACAGACTCAAATTGATACTTTATACATTAAAAAAACTTTATTAATTTCAACACGTTTCACCGTTGGGTTTTCAATGCCTTACAACTACTGGCGTGGTGAGAGATGTGAGGAATGTGTGGTTTAAGCTTCCTTTTATAAGGGAAGTACTCCCTGGTTGCGTGAAATACCTTGTCGGAGTCGGGATTCGAACCCTGAACGTCCTGGCTGCGAGGCCATCACGCTAACCAGTACGCCATGGAGCACTCAAAAATTAGCCACCAGAGGAAATATATCCAACATTTAAGTAATTACCAAGAAAGTGCGAAGGCTGCGTTTGATCACAGACTCAAATAGGCACTTAAGATATTAGCCGCCAGGATGTACTTGGAGATGTTTAGGCTAACACGCCGAGGCCACACTGGGGTGCCGCCGCTTTGTGTGCATGGTGTATTTTCGCAGATCCGCGAGCTGTTGAATGAGGCCGTTTCCCACCGCCGTTTGAAAATAGTGAGGCAAGGGAGGCTTATCGGGGATAGTTCGTAGAAAGTTGTCCTCCAGGGGAAATACATCGTAGACTCAAGTAAATATCGACCTCCAAAATCGATTAGAAAACCACTCGAATGGAGGCGTTCGTTGCTAGAACTGAGCCCCTGAGGCTACACTGTCTTGCCATGACGGCCGCTTGGCGAGACCGAGGAGCGGTTATGTCCCCCTTTGCGCAATGGCAGGTGTGCAAGCGTCGAAACACGCATTGCTAACAGAGCGAGCAATGCTTCAAGATGAAAAAGTTGTATGTACTTACAATTTAAACAACTCATTAGCGACAGTACTACATCATTGAAAAGATATTTCAGAGATAGATTTCTGATACTATTACAATCGACAGTTTTATATTTCGGGGCCTACGTGACTACTTGACTGTCATGTTGCTATTTTTAGATTTTTTCTTAATTAATATTGTTTTGATTAATTGTTGTTGCTATTATGAGGTCTAGTGATCTAGATCCCTGAGTAAGAGGGAAAAAATATGGTCCTTAAAGATAAGATGTTGGCTTTCCTGTAGTGTAATTAAAATTGCAAATAAAAAATTGAATGCATCGTGACATCTTTCAGGTGAACTAGAGATTCCTTAGGCGGAGGAACTTTTCATTCATGTTGGTTAGCTTCATCATCCATAACTCATGAGTAATTCTAATCACACTTTTTATAAATTATAGTGCATCATTTGCTGCAATGTTGTCTTTCTCCTTGCCCATGGAGGGTTCCCATGATCATCTCGTATGGAAACCAGGATCTTGTGCCAATCTTTATGTGTTTCCGTTCTAACGCCTTTTGAAATGAGGTTTAAGGCGGGCGGTCAAGCAGAGGAAATTGCAATTTCATGACTTGTCGGAACTAGATTAGAGACATCCGTTCCGTGAACATCCATAACATCATCCCCACATAAATGAGATTCCAGTTATTCATCCAGTGATAGTTCCAGGAGTCACCCCTTCACAAACCAGTCACTGGCCACTCATCCAGTGATAGTTCCAGTAGTCACCCCTTCACAAACCAGTCACTGGCCACTCACCCAGTGATAGTTCCAGTAGTCACCCCCACACAAACCAGTCACTGGACACTCACCCAGTGATAGTTCCAGTAGTCACCCCTTCACAAACCAGTCACTGGACACTCACCCAGTGATAGTTCCAGGAGTTACCCCTTCACAAACCAGTCACTGGACACTCACCCAGTGATAGTTCCAGTAGTCACCGCCCATCACCACCGCAGGGCCAAAGCTACGAGCGGGATTCATGGACGACCCGGTCAGGGGGACCTGCAAAGTTGGATTAATTCGACCAACAAGGCATTAGAAGCTTCCGGAAATGAAATTTTAGAACAAATTTTGAAAAATGAAGCGCATCGATTGCATTCAATTAGGGGGATCAAGATCTCAGTTTCTGGTGAGCTGTGCTTCATATTTATTAATACTGTTGTTTCGAGCAAAAAAACGTAAACTTGCACAGTAATATTCTGGGTTTGTTGGTTTTACGTTTGCGTTCACTATAAGTGAAATGTTTGCTCGTTAATTTGTCTTTCTAAATGATAAATGACCACGAATGAAAAATATCACAACAAAAAATAAAGACATCAATTAGTAATAACATATCATCTAGCCTATGATATGTAATGTTTTAATCCGACTTCCTTCACCATTTACTAACTAACACGTGTGAACTACTAGGCAGTAAACTTTATTTAGCATCTGTCCAGGGTACATCAATAAATACTTTTCGATAGAAAGAACTTAACAAAGGAGTGAACATGATTTAAACTAAACTCTCTGAAGGTATTTGATTGACTATGAAATGTTTTTTTGCATCGGTATTTTATTTTACATCGTTTCCAGCCTGATCCTCGAAACGAGATGAGGCGTATGTTGCGAGGTGTTGTCCTGCTCCAAACTCCCCAAAAAATCTACCTCTCTAAATTCTTTTGGATTTGAGTGATCGGTTCACACGCAGCGTTACGGTCATCAAACCTCTTTTTTGATACGCAGTAACACCTTTTTCTGTGCGTTTTTTTTAGTTGTCATTTATTCCAGCTCATAACCGAGTTTCTGCACGTTAAAATCCCGCTGATGCTTTTGCTCATCTCCGGACGAGACTCCAGCTCGGGGCTCGACACGGCCGTTGCAGCATGAACGCATTGGATGCTTTCAGTCAAGATTTTATTAATGGATTTCTGACGATGAAATTGAACCTAGAATTAACTTTCCAGTCTTCCGTTTTTGACTCAGGCACTTGCTTCTTGATAGAAATTTAGCTGGAACAGCGTATGATCCTAGATAATTCGTAAAATAAATGCAAAAAAATTCGTACAGTATTCTTGCATGTTGCTTGATAAACTCCATAAAAATGTCGAGCAAGACTGAGTTAACCCTCACTACCAAGATGAACTTATGCAATTTGTGATGTGAAGGCTGTGAATTTCATTTCATAAACATACTTGTTCTTGATGAAGAGACGATAGAAGAGTCCTCAAAATGGCCGGAGAGAAAGGGAGAGAAAGTCATCACGCAACTCACGGCGAAGAGATGGCAGGCGGTGATGGACAGTCCGATGGCGAGAGGAACAGAACCTTTGACGTCGTCCCTCCTGTCGTCACACGCTCCGAAGACGGTCAGCACCAGCACAAAAGTGATGAAAAATTCGATTCCGAACGCCTGGCCCCCCGACACGGCCGAGTTCAGCCCCGTGTTGCCCAGGGACCCAACGAACGAAGTTGGAACCAGACCCTGGAAAATTTTTGAGACTAAACTTTCTGTTCGGGGGACTTGAAATTTAAATAAGGTATCGAGATACCGGTAGGGGGGCGACATTCCTCCTGCTCCAAAACCTGCTGAAACGTGTTTGGAGTTCCTGAGCCATTTTCCTAATTCATGATATCCCAGAGCGTGAAATTTTTAATTTACTTGATTTTTTAGGGATGCAGACTCTTTTCGAAACTTTTTCGAGAATTACGTCACTTGAAAGTTCAATAAAATATTCTGTTGCTCGGCTAAGGACAGGCGCTCGAGATTTTATCCATGGTACCTAATTTGAGTTTTCAAATTTTTACTCTATCTTCAAAATTTCTTCTCTGCTTTTCTTCCTGTTCAATCTTAACCAGCGTTCCCATGCGCAGGGGGATCCTGTGAGTGGAACACACCTTGTGCATAAATCCTGTTTTGTCGATACTGAGTTCCCCCTGCCTTCCCTCCCCGCTCCCTTTAGATCACATTACATGAAAATGCGAAGCTTTAAATTAACTAGCAATCTAATATAGCATTGAAGTATGCTAATGTGTGCTGTTTTTCACAGATTTGAAGTAAATCTGTTGCACCCCACAGCCGAGTTGTACGCTGTGCATAGTCAACGCTCGTGCTTTATTGAGGAATAAAAATCTGGTAGAGTTTAGTTGGTGTTGGTCAGACAATCGATTTGCCTCGGAGAACTTTGAATAATGTGAGATACATTTTTTTATTCGAGAGCGAATAATTATTTTATTTAGAGGTTATTAAGTTACTGTTTTGAGTATTTCTTTTTTGAAAGTACTTCTCACATATGAGAAATTTACTGCTAATTATTCAAAGTTTGAAAACTTTTTGAAATCGGGGTTGGAATGATGATAGGTAATCTTTGCCTCTGTCGAAATAATTTAATAAGGAAAACTCATGATGCCTTCATGGGATAATGTCGCTCAGTTGTGCACAAAAGTAAAATGACAAACAAGCATCGCATCACGAGTTGGAAACAGCAGAATTACTTGAACAGCTAAAAATAATTACTGTATTCAAAAAATATACGAGTTCATCGCTTGTACTTGAAATAATTACCTTGAGTAACGTAATATTCTCTTTAAAAATAAAACCATTGCCAATGAAAATAATTTCAAAGTAGTCACCCATTACGATGATCTGTCTAGAAACAACTTCAAGCCAACGATGTTTTTCTCCAATGATTTTGAGCTACAATTTTCTCCTAAGCTCTGTGCATTTTACGTTTGGCTGACGAAGAAACTAAATTAGGCTATAAATGCCGAGTGAAACTAAATGAGAGTATGATCTGATCAGGATCCACAATCTACAATTTCGGAGCGCGCCAGCTGGCTCGTTCGCCATAAAACGGAAAGACTAAAAAAAGAGTTCATTTGAATGCATCGCGCGGGTGTTTGAGCCCTAAGCCTATAATTGAAGCTAACCCCGCACCAAAAATTAACCTCCGGGTATCATTTGGCGTTTCGACGTGAGCAGCGGAGGTGAGGGCGGAGTACCTGTTTAGTCATCGTGGTCAGTAATTTCAGTTGAATTAAAATTTTTTAACGTTTGTTGAAAAGTTGAAATGTTTTTACCTGTATGTCCTCCAAAATAGGGTTGTTAGGAAGCAACAACTAAAGGTGCATGTATCGATTGTCAGAATATGAAACCCTTGTGAATAGTTCCAGATATTTTATTGCTGAAACCTAACTTTTCTTGAAAAACAATAAAATACTCAAAACTAATACGAAGCAATCAATGATCGACTTTCATTAAAAAGTTAAATTTCAACAGCTGCCTATAACTACTCGACTAAAAGATATTCACTTTTGGTGTACCTAAATTTATATCTACTTCTGCGGCAACGTTGCTGTACCATCACCAGATACGGCGCTGTACAGCTGTCCTCCGCATAGAGCGCTGGATCGGTTCCAGGAAACAACCGCTTTTGTTCATTTTTTTTTCGAAGAACACAGCGCTTCTTTGCGAAATGAATCCTTGATTAAAATTATCATGCAAAAATTGGCTGGATGACATTTAAAATCGAAACCACTCGAGGAATTAAGCAGTAAATTCTCTTGTCTAGTCTCTTGACAGACGATAGCCGAACGAGAATTCTCAGATACATCCTTTGAATCCCGGACGTGTGAATAGTTTTCGAATTCTGTCACGATTGTTAAGCTTTATCGCATCCAGTAAGCTGAGACTGAGGTGTCCCTGTGAGATCAAGCGTTGGAGGCTCCATACGGCGCAGTGGTCGCGTGATCCACTTTCAAGTATAGAGGCTAGGGTTCGACACTCAGCTGCGCAGGCTGATTTTCGTGGCGCCACGGAGTGCTTAATTGAGGAATGAAATTAAGCCCCAAATTCCTGATCACTCCCACGTCAGTAATTGAAAAACCTTTAAAACCCTACGCTGTACCACAGGTAAACTCTGTGCTGGTAAATATAGCTTTCTCAGTCTTCCCTGTTACGCACGTAGAGTAGAGCGGCGCCGGTGATGGCGCCGATGCACTGGAAGATGACGTAGAGCACGGCACGTATGATGGAGGTGCAGCGGGCGAGCACCATGCCCAGCGTCACTGCAGGGTTGATGTGGCATCCCGACACGTGCCCAATGGCCTGCAAAACATAAGCAAAATCTGCTTGGAAATTTGTATTGGTTTTAACATTTTACGGGTAGTGCTTGGCGGAAGGACGGACAACCCTCATTTTTGGGGGGATTGTGAGGGTAAGTTTCAGGCTGTGTACGCTGGAAATGGGAGGCTAAGTTTCGGGCTATGTACGCTAGAAATGGGAGGCTAAGTTTCGGGCTATGTACGCTGGAAATGGGACGCTAAGTTTCAGGATATGTACGCTGGAAATGGGACGCTAAGCTTCAGGCTATGTACGCTGGAAATGGGACGCTAAGTTTCAGGCTATGTATACTGGAAATGGGCGGCTAAGTTTCAGGCTATGTACACTGGAAATGGGACGCTAAGTTTCAGGTTATATACACTAGAAATGGGACGCTAAGTTTCAGGATATGTACGCTGGAAATGATTGTCCCTCAGCGTATCTTGGAGAACACGCAAGCCTCAGAAAATTAGTAGGATTCCCGAGCTATTCTTACGTACGTATTTGTCCGCTCGAACAATTTACCATGGGAACTAAAATTTGGCTTATAGCTGAAGATGAACTTCTACCTGAAACTGGGTCTTGCTGCTATCATCACGCAAGATGTGGCAAGTAACGTTGGTTAAGCCCCTCGGAAAATAAGAACCATTGTAAAGCCATCTTCTTGAAATTTAGATGAAGACACGCCAAGCAGCCTGCAAAACGCAAGAAGCGAAGGCGATTTCGTGCGTGAGAATCGTACTGTGTGTCAGTGTTAGTCAAATGACGAACTGTGTTTATTATTACGGCCGCAGACACTACAGAATATCATCTTTGCGCGCACCCTTAGAAATGCATGAGATGATTACGTCGCTTCCTTCCGAACTTGGTTGATAACGCATTCCCTTACTGAACCAGGAACTTATTTCGATTATTTTTTTAAATCTGCTTTCAATTGAAATGTTTCCTAAAAGACGGAGTCTCCTAACACAGAAGGTGTGAATATTTTATTTGGGTATATATACATTATTTGTTTGAAAAACATTGCATTATTCAGTGTGTATTTCCTATTTGAAATGTTGGTGCTAATTGCGACAGGCAATGAGCTTCAATCTCCTTACCTCGTCTAAGCATCAAAGTGGTCATCGGTTAATCAGATACCGTGCGACAGTATTAGCGGTTATAATAGCTAATGCTCTTGCAGTATTAGCGATTATAATAGCTAATGCTCTTGCAGTATTAGCGTATTGTGACCCTGAGCCTTAAATTCATAGGCAAAGCAATGGAAGGCAAACTGAGGGGTGTGAGGAACCCCTCAGTTTGCCTTCCATTTTTTGTCGTATGGATGTAAAACTAAGAGTCTTTCTTTCACGTAGCCCTAAATTTAAAGTTACTATTGCTGGGATGAAGTTCACTTAATATTCTTTTAATTTCTTCTAGAAATATGTATTTATTTATGCATGGACTTAGTGAATGAACTCGAACACAGCCATTAAGTTTCAGATCACTGATGTTACGGGGAATAAAACATTCGTTTCGTATGTCCCTAGTGGTTCTTATTGGATCCATGAATTGGTGTGCACATATTTCGTATTGAGTTAAATTCCAGTTTACGCACCTCCATTGAGTATATGAGAGGCCTACAGCGCCGGTCGGCGTGTTGATGAAACGTCTCGCCGACTGACATTGTGTAATGAGTAACGTACGAGCAAGGATTACTTTGAAGTAAAATTTCACCACAACGCACTTCATCTGAAGCTTGTTTAATCAACTGCAATATCACCCGAGCAGTGAATAACTATATTTTACAAATAAACAATAAAATTAGGTACGAAAAATAATCACCATATCTGTTACAAGGAGGACCATGTGCCAATCGCTCTATCAAGTTAGGACCTGCGTTGATAGAAATGTCGAATTCCTGCACTGCAAACCACACAAATGGGTTCGAGTTTCTGGGTAATCTCGTTTGTTTCAGGATGCCCAGGACTGGCTTGTTAATTGTGCAGAAAATTCAGGTGATTGCGTGCAAAGAAAACTTTGCCTTGCAGAGCAAACTGCGAAGTGAGTTGTTCAGTAATGTTAAATTTAGTGCCAAATTCGGGTGTGTGAACTTTAATGGGTAAGTTGGATTAAGGCATGGAACCCTCTGACAAGACATATATATATTCACTTTCTGTTCCAACATTCTGCTCGCTGCCGCATTTAAGAGACTTCTCAGGTTTGGACTAGAAGAAAGAAACAAGGTTAAACGATTAGACGTTTACACTTTTATTTGCTCACAATCGAAAGATTTAATAACAATTTCTAAAATATCAATATATCTGGATAATCTTTATTTTATGGTATGATGCGGTCACATACGATTTAAAATAAAGTCGTAGGTACTGTAGATTATTGTGAGAACGTAGAGAATATGACAGTTCACTCAAACGTGTCAGTTTCATTGATCATAATTTCTATACATTGCATGTTCGTCTTGTTTTGTGATAATGTAGCGAATTAACAAAACACACTACGTGTGAACGGAACTGATGATTATTTTGCAAAATCGTAATGCACAATTTGAATGATGGGATTTAGAGCTATGGAATTTATTGGAAACTTTACCTCACCGCAGCAGCGGTTCCTGGTTCTGACAACGCTCCATTCTGTCCGTTGAATCAACGGTAAGCTTGCATTTACTGGTGAAATTTGTCTATTTTTTCATTTTAGTAATTTATTAGTCCTTCTCCCATTTGAGTATTGAAAGGAAATACTACAATTTCAAAATAAAGTTGAACATGTTGAAGCCCATGTTGATTCCAGCCCAGCATCACTCGATACTCCCTGCTCGCACGTTCAGTTTTATGGAGCTTTTCTATTTTTTGTCCAATTTCATGTCAGTGTTCCCAAATTTGCTGCCATACCGAAGACTGATCACTCTAATCCTCGTGAGATTGAGTAGCGCAGTGCGTTGAGATTGCGTAGGGCAGTGCGTTGAGATTGCATAGCGCAGTGCGTTGACATTGCGTAGCGCAGTGCGTTGACATTGTGTGGGGCAGCGCGTTGAGATTGCGTAGCGCAGCGCGTTGAGATTGCGTAGCGCAGTGCGTTGAGATTGCGTAGCGCAGTGCGTTGAGATTGCGTAGGGCAGTGCGTTGAAATTAAGAATTTCTTTCAAGGAGGGATGTACAACAACATTAGGAAGATGGATGGGTAAAAATAAACCATTTAGATATTTTTCATAATGTTGATTCTCTGTAAATGTTCTAAAATATTTTATTCACCTTTTATTTAAAAAATTCACCGAAACAACATTAGTTTTTTGACAATGAGGCTATTTCTTAAGTTCATTTTGGTCATTTGGAGGTATGGGTCATGTTGAGCCAACAGTGATCCTAGCGTTACTAATAAGAAAATAAGTGTTGTTATCAGGGGAACATGTAGGCAATTTGGCCTCAAATAAGTTCACGCTTGTAAATTTTTCGTTAACGCTCATAATTTTGGCTCATCAGTGAATTTAATTGACTTTCATGGTTCATTTTCAAGCAGGTATCGGATATCAGCTTTCTGTCCTCGATCGAATATCTAGGGAACAACTTTACATTTTTGAACTAACGTGTGAAATCACTGTATGAAACGGCGACTGTGTGCATGAGCAGCAAATATTGCACTATGTACAGCCACTTTCTTAAAAAAAACGTACACAAATACATTCAAGCACGCACACACACATGCACATGCGTACACGCATGTGCACAGTCAATACAACGCACGCAGATCTCTTCTTTTATGGTTGTGCGATTGGTTGGACTTATATTCGGTCACGACTTTTGCGGTTGTGCGATTGGCTTGACTCATGTTCGGTCACGACTTTTGCGGTTGTGCGATTGGCTTGACTCATATTCGGTCACAACTTTTGCAGTTGTGCTATTGGTTTGACTTATATTCGGTCACAACTTTAGCGGTTGTGTGATTGGTTTGATTCGATTCGGACACAACTTTTGTGGTTGTGCGATTGGTTTGACTCATATTCGGTCACCACTCTGAGACCCACCACCCCCCCATCCCCTCCACTCCACCACACGCAGCCCCCTCCTTCGATATACTTAAGTAGTGACCGCCAAAGATAATTTCATTTCCATTTTTCATGCAAGTGTCGATGCAAAAAAATTAGCTCCTCGTTCTACGTAGTTGTCACGATCAAAAAGAAAAATTCTGAAAATAGTTCGTCCTTGGAATGGTCTGAGCGATTCTTCCCTCTGAAGCTCGACACTCTCGCGCACACAGGCGGTCGTGCAGTGTTGAACCCGTGTGTGTGGTGTGTGTGTGTGGTGTGTGTGTGGTGTGTGTGCGGTGTGTGTGTGTGGTGTGTGTGCGTGTGTCTGTGTGTGTAGTGTGTGTGTGTGCGTGTGTGTGGTGTGTGTGTGCAGTAGAGAGTTCAGAGGTAATTGCAAAGACAACAACCCCCGTATTCGTGCACGTGTCCCATTTTTATCGCATTTCCAGCATTTTCATTTGTGAATTCGTCAGGTTTTTGTTCGATGGCTAATTTTCACCGCTAGTGCTTGTACACAAGAATTGTTAGAAATAATTCGCAAGACGACGCTTCCTACACTAATTACATATATCTGTGACATTTTCAGAGCTAGAGATGCAAGGCTCGGACTAGCATACGAATGCTCGGACGCATGAAACCTGTGTGCACAGGTGTTGTAGGTCACAAGACACACCTGGCGGGGCTGTTCCGACACCTGTACGGCGACGCACACCTGTACGGCGACCTCAATCAGCTTTTCTTTCGTTTCTACCGTCTAATTTCGAAGAGAAGTGTTACTTCTCCCAAGAAATTTAATTCGTAGCAATGCTGCACCTGAGCAAAAATGTCTCGGATTAGTGGAAAATTTCACCGACCACTTTCAATTTTTGAGCAAGGGACAATGTCCCAGGTCAAGCTCCCTCCTGGATCATTAGGATAACCGTTTTCTGAGGTATCCCACATGAGGTGAGGCACCTCAGTCATCTCGCTACGAATGTCCTCCTCTCGTAACGTAGAAGAGCAAGGGACCCTCTCGTGAATTGGTTCTCATTGGCTTTCATGTACCATTCTTTACATGCTAAAATATCGCTCTTTCCTAATTATTACAAAACGGGTTTTATTTTGGAAAACTGTGTCGGATACAATACACGGTGGAGTTAAGAGCTCAATTTTTAGAGCAAACATACCAGAAATCGAATAATTCACTCGCCCTACTCGATTTTTTGGTAGCTCTACCGACATTCTTTCGTGCTCTATCACGATGAACACGTGGACGAATTCACATTTCCCGTTGGTTCACTGAAGAAACGGGCTGACGAATCTTGCCTGAAATGCGCGGCCTCTCGTCACGCAGTCTGTCAAAGGCAATGACAAATCTGCGCCTCACATCTGCGTTCATTGAGAGGCTCGCTATAGAAAAAGAAGCCCTTGAAACTTCAAAGAAGAAGTCGGTTGAATGTTCATCGTTTCTTCGTGAGGAAGAAAAGTTCTTCTTTTCTATAAGTTTCTCTCGTTAGACAGAAATTAGTTGAAGAGTATCACATTGTATCAGTTCGTGTGGTTCGTTATGGTTTTGTGGTGAACATGTTTTTTCCTAGAAAATAGAAGCACTGCACAACTACATTCGCATAAATTGAATATTCATTCGATTGGACATTTCTGACGAGCGGAGAAGTACTGCGACAGAATAAAGACGATATGGTTCCAGTTGGAAGGAATGTTAGGTTCCCTGTATCAAAAACATCTATTAAGACACGAAGGGTTGAACAAAAACCAAAAGAAAATCCATGAGGCACACGCAGCCGTAGCTCCTTTTCCATCACTAAAGGCTCAAAAAATGCGGTTGCTATATTTCTAAAATGCCCAACAAAATCCCGTGTTATAGCCTTCCTGACAGTGAGCCTCAGTGTGAAGGAGATCGATTTTCGTTCCTTTCAAAGTCCACTTGTGGGCCTGCACCCCTGACACGGTCACCCTGCTAATCTGTGAGCATTAACACACGACAGATATTGTGTGTGATATTTACACATGAATTAACAGAGGCAGGAAGGAGAAAAGCTCTTCTTATATTGAAAAAGTACTTCCGAAATGCCGATCGACTGAATCGTTTACAGAGTTTAAGTCTAATACGTCAAACCCATCACTCTGAAGAACTGTTTTGTAAAATTGCTCCACCTCTCTGGTTTGATTCCAGGCCAAACTCATCGTACGTATGGAATGAAATAATAAGAAAATAGAAGGTGCGTCCTTAAGCTTTTAGACGAGAATTGAATAACATTTATTACTGCGTTTTAGCTGAAAATTCGACGGCGTTCAATTCTAATAAGAACATTGCCGACCTCCGAGCGAGCTTCATGTTCATTCGCGAGGTCGTCGAGGGCAAAGAGGGACGAGGGCAAGTCCAACTTGACCCTATCGTGATTATGACCCCGTTAAGGACCTAGTCTTGACCCTCCGGCCTGCCTGCCGAGCCAAATATTTCCCAGCCGCCAGCCTTCTTTATCTCGGCTCCGTCATTTCGGAAATGAGGCCTAAAGAAGAGAACTTAAGAAATTGATTCCAATGAATTATTCTGAAATTAAATTGTTCGTAGTAATCATCTTCGAAGGATGTTGCAATAAATTTACTTGGCATACATATTTTTTAGAGAATGTGGGCAAAAAATTATTTTATTAGGCTGGATTATGGATTCTAAAACATAATTATTTTCTACAAAATATTTATTTTCGGTTATGATCTGTCACACGAAACTAACACCGAATAAAGTGAGGCCCTAATTTGGCGGCAAAGAATTTATTTCATTGGTAAATGTTGGTCCTTCCTGTATCGAAATGCAGGTATAAAGAATTCTTGAAAGTCGAGTAAAACCTTGGTATACCCTTCATGTAAGGTAACTTTTCAAATCATAAAATATTGCACAATGTGCGCTTAGTAAAAATTTGATATCTAGGTTTTTCTAGTTAGTGCTTGTAGACCGTTAATCGGCTGTTGAAGATCAATGACACTGTGCAAATCTGTAGCTGTCAGAACAAGAAACTTGAGTATTAGTCTATTCAAAAGTTTTGCATTTTATTACAAGCTTTCGTTGGCATTCGATGCTAATTCCGAAAACCTAAAAGTTCTGTCTCTGAATGACTTTGACGAGCTGCAACGTAATACATTGTTGATTCGATAAAGTGTAACTCCACTTAAAGTTCATTTACTCCATTTTATTCCCTCAGGGATCAAATGATAGGCAATAGGATTAATTTTGTTAGGTTTGCCTATCGTATACTAAAGGGATTAACGACCCAAGAGGGGTAGTCACTGTTAGGTTACATCAGTGATCAAAAGATGTTGTGGGACTCTTGTCTCTTTTTGTCCTCTTTACTTCCTTCAATTTTAACGCATTCTTCCCTATCTTATCTTTGTCTTTTCCTCCTCTTCATTCATAACTTGTTGTTTCTATGCGCAGGGGATCCTGTGTTAGAAACACACCTTGTTCATAGGTTCCCCTTTTTCTAAAGTCCACACTAAATGGTCCCGTCTTCTTCGTTGTGACATAGTCTGAATCTCTGAAGTGCTGCAATCTGTTCCACTACTACTACCACTACTTTTGTCCAAATTGAAAGCTGCTAATCATATTTACTATAACCGCTCAATCTATAAAAACACAACGTTTCGATGCTGTCACATCGCCACCAGGCTGAAACTATAAAGAAGAAATTTTGATCACATTAAACGTGCTGCTGCTATTATCTTACTTCTACTACAATGTTACGACTCGACTTAGTCCTCTATTATTTTAAAGTTTGTGGATGTTACGATTCGACTTAGTCCTCTATTGCTATAACGTTAGCGGATGTTACGATTCGACTTAGTCCTCTATTGCTATGACGTTTGCGAATGAAGAACTTTTCACATTGTGCGGTCGGACACGCTTCACTTGATATCAATGACACACAATACACACTCAAAAAAGCACAATAAATGTACTATGACCACAGCTCACAACACTCATGACAACATCACACAACGTCAACATACTACAAATGTACAATGACAACAACACAACAAACGTACGATGACGGCAGCACACAAGACACATAACAGCACACAACAGATGTAAAATGACGACAGCTCTCAACATACATGACAACAGCACATAACAAATGTACAATGACGACGACAAACCAAATGTACAATGATGACAACACACATGACAACAACTCACAACAAATGTACAAGGACGACAGGACACAAAACACATAACAGCACACAACAGATGTACAATGATGACAGCACACAACACACATGATAACAGCACACAACAAATGTACAATGACGACAGGACACAAAACACATGACAGTAGCGCACAAAACACACATGACACGCGTCAAGTTAGTGAAAACCGCTTACGACTCCTGCTCGTTACGACCCCGGACCCTGTATTAAGTAATTGGCCTAAAGTGGCCTAACTCCAACGGTGGCTGTGAGAGGCACGAGAGGCGCTTGGCCACACGGAACTCGCTATTTTGCGATTGGGTTACGCGTGCCGCCGCTGTTGCTCGTGTCAACAGTAGCGACTGAAGAGACGGCCGCCTCAATGAGTCCGTCTGGGCTCCGTGGTGGGGAGACCCTACTCCGACGGATGACAGACCAGACGACGGTAGCCTACCGTCATCTTAATCCTTTGCTGCACAAATTATTTTCTCGTTGACTAGCATTAGAAAATATGTTAATGATAGACTGGATGTGAATCCAGCGGAAACAGTTTGAGATTATTTACTGTTGGTGGGCTATTTTTCTGCTCAAGCAAACTGCCCTTGTGAAAGTAATGGTACGGAGTGCCCCGAAGTTCGTACGTGGGCTGGTAAAGGTTCAGTGTTGTATGGGAAACCAAAAAGTGTTGCCAAATTCTCAACGTTCAGGTGATCACTCGAAGATCGATAGGCTCAGTCTTTGCGTCCATTGATGTTGTCGATGCTTAAAATATACGAGCCTATTGTGGCGTACTTGGAAATGAACCTTTGGGTGTTAGAATCACTAAATTGATGTTATGTCGGTTTTTGGGTTTGCTTTGTGCAGGCTGACATGTAGGATATTGTTGAAAGCTTGAAAAATATACAAGGCTTCTCTATTACGAAATAGAAGTTCAGAAACATATCGTTTCTCGTTAGCTTTATTTCATCTTTTCAGTCATTTATTTCTTGAGTTATTATTCCATATTTTCGGCCATTTTCTTTTTTGCATCATCATGTATAATAGCATAATAAACGTTAAACTTTTGTATAAGCAACCTTCAAATAAGTGTTCGTAATTGTAGACATATATTATAATCGTACAAATGTTATACAATAAGGATTTAAATAACTGCTGTACGAAAAGCCGCTCGTTGAGTGTGACGAATGTTAGATACTACCTGTTAACATATGGGAATACATAGTGCGATTACGACTCATCATGATGTTTAGCAGGATTGAGTAATGAAAGTGTTGTTCATTAAATGATATTGGTCATTCCTCATCCAGAGCTGAATTCATAGCCTGAAGTGAAGAGAGAGTGGAACGATAGCTGCAAGTGTTTCGTAGAGTTTGTGCATACCTGATCTGGTGTGCGGGTCTCACACACACACACATTTGAAACATAATGCCTAAGAATTGAACACTGCTGCAGTGCATTTTAATCGTAGAAATTATGTTTTTTAATTTCTATAGTTACGTCCGTAATTTTTGTTTATTACGTTTGTGGAACTATCGTAGTAGCGTTCATATTTTTAAAAAAAGATGTTCCCTGAAAATATATCGTAGGCAATAAGTCGCTATCAGCTTTGAAAATCTAGTCGTGAGTTCATGTATTGAAATTAACATCATGACTGTATGAACTTATTTTTAAGATATAAATTGAAAAATGCAGTCGATAAATTCATTCAACGAAAACTTGCTGAAATTCAACACTTTCATCAGTATGCTGCAGAAATATTTTGAAAATAATTTAAAATGATTCTACCTTATACATATATATATATATGTATATATATACATAATAGTATACTACATACACAGTTTGTTGGTTGCTTGGTCCCTCCGTCGCCCTCATCAGAACTTCACTGGAGGATATCGCAATAAGCTGACCTAACGTGCGGCAGGGTCGTAAGTGGAATACATACTGACCATCGTGTCGTCGATAACTGTGATCCAAAAAATCTGTCAGTGACATGTAATAAAGAGCAATGTTAAGATTTAAAAGAATTATTTATTAATGAATTTATTTGTATCTTTCGTGTTACCGTCGGAGATGTATTATGAAATTTCTTCATTTCTATTTGAAAAAGCCCTGCTCGAGGTAATCATCTCATTAAATTTGTAGATAATTTTTTCTAAATATTGTGGAATACACACTAAAACTACATTGTGGAATACATTTAATGTATGGCTGTGACATTCACCCATAAAAAAGAGATTTTCCTAACACTTTTTTTCGTATATTCTACTGGAGAAGTTTATAAAAAAGCATTGTATTTGGAAAAGAATGAAAACACCCATGGAAAAAGACGGCGATTATTACGGGGACGGATACGCAGGCGAAGGCAGACTTTAATACAAGAGGAGACTCAAATGAGGAGGGACACCGCACAGCGTCACAGGCCCCTGTATTGGCTGGCTTGGTTGGTCTATCCGTCCCACATGTCAATATTTTATAAAAGAACTAGTAGACGCACCCCGCAAAAAAATGGCGAGATAAATGTTAATTTCTTAAAGTGCGCTCTTATTCACCGTAACTCTGATATGAAATGTTATTTTCAGTATCACTGACGCGGACTGCCTCATCTGACAGTCGCGCTATTAATTTAGGAACACGAACCCGGAAATTTTCTGCTATCTAAAACAGAGAGATGGACCAAGCAAGCAAGCAACAACTGTGTATTAGTATAAGAAAATATTACTGTGAGCCACTCTGACATGCGGCAGTGTCGCAAATGGGATACTGATTGTTGTATCGTAACAAATTAATTTAATCTAAAGTAGTTAAATGTTTCCTTTGATAAAATACGTTATGGCAGTTCGTTGTTGACACAGTTTGTTTGTGAATTATTGATATCAAAAGAAACGATGAGAAATATTTGTGACTGAGTGACTGAGAAAATCCTGTTGAATTCTAGAATAAACCAAGTAAGTACTATCATTTTTGACGGGAGGCGTATACAAGTATTAAACTTTGGAAAATGAACTTTATGCGTACAATACGCCATATGGGGAGCAATACACTAGCATAAACTTATTTATTTGGTGGAATACGATATAAGAGAATTTTAGCTGTCTTAGTTCGATTCTGAATAGTTGATTTAAAAAAAAAGTTGAGAAACATTTGTGACCTATTACTGGCTTCACTGGGAGAGTATCATTCATTAAGCGATCGAATTAACGGTGGCAAGTCCCGTCATTTTTGACGGCGTGCATGTACTATTTGAAAATAATAGGAAGCACTTCCCATGAAGCAACGAAAGCTGCACGAAATCTCCAAGTTCCTATGGAATAAATGACGAGTAATACAAACTGAGGGTGCCAAGCCGTGTGCAGCTGAGCGGACATCCTTGTTAACGCATGCAGCAAAAGCAGCCAGCGATATAAAGCTGCTCTTTTATAACTTAACGTAGCACTGATACCATGTTTGTCTTCGTCGTTCGATTGCCTCAGATGTGTTCCGATTTTGGCTACGCGTGCCTCTCGTTTGACGGAAATCGACTTAAAAATCGGAAATAAAACTAAACTAACAGTTCAGTTCAATGGGACTATCATTAGAAGATCATAGCGCTTTAGAGCTTGTTCGTGTATAGGGAATAGCGCACAACAGAAGAAGTTTAATTTTATTTTTTCACACGCACCTGTTGTCTACACTGTCACCAAGCTCCGTGATTTCCATCTTCAGTGTCTTAAAAAGGACAGCTTTTGAATAAAATTCTACCAAAAACAAAAATGAGAAAGTACTCGAAAACATACGCGACAAATATGAATACCAAGATCCCATAAGTTCTAACCTTATGAAAATGAATTTATTGTTCAGGGACTAATTTGAATGGTGGACCATATTCATTGACCTCAGGGTGAAATTCCAAAATGGACGCAGAATCCAAAATATGGAGGTCAAGATTACTATAGACGGAATTAAAATTGTACAATTTCAATTTTAAATGGGTGGTCTTCGGCTAAACAATGTTCATTAATAGATGGGGTAGATGGTTTTTCGAGGTATAGGCCTGTTCGGGAGGCCATTCCCTCAAGCTGAGCACCTCGTGCAAATAATTAAAGAGCTGGGCTCCCAATGCAAGACTGTTAGCAGCAATTAAAGTGTATTTATACGCGACACCGCTGGCATCAACACGTCAGGCGCTTCCCTTTTCTTGAAGAAGGAACCTATGTTTATATCCTTATGAAATAATATGCATGCATTAGTTTGAGTAAACATTTTCATTAAAAACATTTGCGTCTAAAATAGAGAGTATATTATTTTTCTCAATTTCTCCGGTGAATTTTATGCCATGATAATTACTGACGTACTGGTAAGACTGTTTAAATTACTGAGGAAATTCAGCACAATAATATACTTTCGATTTTAGACGTGAATGTTCAGAGAGTGAACTATCGATTTGTCAATTTACGGTTCCATTTTTTATATAAGATACTCTTACAGGCTCAGGTACGAACTATATTAGTAAAATCTTGTATAACTACAAAATTTGTGCTATAGTTTTGCTATGGTGTAGGTTTTTGCAACAAGTTCTCGTTAGAAACTGTGCCATTCTGAAATAGTTTTTACGGGGTGATTTCCCATGCAACAACTTTCCATCCTCGATTTTTAAGCAGAAACTCAGAAAATTTTAAATCGTGCACAAAAAAAAAATATTTTAGAAAATCCCTTTTATTCGCTCTGAAACCAACAATATGAAACATGATATCCTGTCCGCTGTTCATGAAAACTTCCCTCAAATAAATGCGTGCGTATTCTTTCGTAATGAAATGAACATTTTTTCGTCCTTCAGAGGTAGGAAAGTGCCTGACGTGTTGATGCGCAGCGGTCTCTTGTATAAATACACGAACGATTGCTGCGAGCAGTCTTATATATTTGAGCTCTGCC
>VOMN01081131.1:0-21404 GCA_014899125.1 Orchestia grillus
CAGCCCACTTGTGTAACAGGGCGCGCACAGCCCACTTGTGCAACAGGGCGCGCACAGCCCACTTGTGTAACAGGGCGCGCACAACCCACTTGTGTAACAGGGCGCGCACAGCCCACTCGATCATCAAAGTAGGCAGATATTTTCGTTTTAACACCTAAGCCAAAGTTACGCGCCGAAAAATTAATTTATGCTAAAAAACACTCATTCGATGACTTTTTTGATGACGATAAAATTAATTTCGAGATTTTCTTAAAATCTGCATCGTCAGAATTTAAGTCAGATTTTCAGCCACGTAATGGGCCATAAATTGTTAGCCCCAATTTATGACTTAAAGTTCAAATTCAAATTTAATTGGAAAATTCACAGAAGCGTTTAAAGGAAAAATCGCAATTTTAGACAGCCAGAATTTTAGGCTCCGGAAATCTCGTTAGCGAAGAAGGTTAGCGGAAAGGGAATGGCAAAGAAGGATGCAAAAAACATTCAATGGACGTTTTGAACCTCAGCTCATTATCGAATATTCTGCAGAGCCTTTGTTGATAATGAAAAGAAGACAGGCTTTTCAATTACAATATGATTTAATCGATCATCAAACATGGTTTCATCAAACTTCTAGTCTACGGGCACGGCTGCAGCAAACCCTCGACTTCCAATCATGTTGGAGGAAATCTCTAGTCTTCCAACATAGTTGCGGCAAACTGTCAACTTCTAAAAACATTTTAGCAGAGTTGCTATATCTAAAGCGCCGGAGCGAGAACTAACGCACTATGATATACCTGGAACCAAAAGCAACCCCAGAAGTGTTGCACCAGTCAGTCGCTGTCACGCCGGATTGAAACGAAAACCGCGCTATTCCAAGTTTGTTGAAATCCCCGCTGTCTGCAAAGAAGCGTGTTAAAACAGCGACCACTTTCAAACAGGGTTGCAGTAAACAAAGCCCTGTGAAGATAGCTGAAGCAGCCATTGTTGGAGCAACTCTCATCCTGTGAACATGAGCATCTTGCATAGCTGGAGGGGCGCCTCGTGAGCGCTGAGAGCACTTTCAGGGGCGCTGTTATCGATTGCGCTATCACGGCGCAGCGAAAACACCCTCGAATATCCTGCAGCCGAGATCAAAATACGAAGCTCGAGGGCTCAATATCGCAATTTTCCTGGGACGTAGATGCGCTCATATTACACGGTCCAATTTGCAAATGCAATAGTAGTAGTGTTTTTTTTTCACATGAGGTAATGCGATGTACAATTCCTAGTATTCGAGTCGTCCAAAGTCAGGTAAAATGTCTTTTTTTAGAGGATCGGTGTGTTTGATTACATTCAGCAAGAATATGTATAGTTGTGTATGATAATTTTTCTATTCCTAATTTGTCTCATGAGAAAAGTACGTAAATGGAATATTTATTCCAATTTTATTCTTTTTTCTTTGATATTGTCCAATGTTCAAACTAAGTCACAGATAATGAACCCGAGTTGTTTTGTTTTTTGATTTGTAAGAAATTATGTTGAGGAAATTTCGAAAAGCAGTCGATAATTCAGTCGTGGTTCTACTTACTTGTTTTTAATCGGATATACTCGTAATTATTACGACTCGAGTATCGCGACATGATGCATCAGAAAATATCACTGGAGTTCCTTGATTCTCAAAGGACAGATACTGTACACCTGGGGGCTGCGAGCAAAGTGCTTCTGACGAGGCTACGCAAAACTTGTTTCTCAATTCATTGCAAATAAGTAATTCTGACTTCAAGCGAATATCCCAGTTTTAACTGAGCCAGGATACATATTTTTCAAGCTTATTGCGGGGCATTCATTCGAAGCATGTTCTCTATGAACTTGTTAATGGTTTTCTGTTTGACTTCAAGTTTTCTGGTCTATCGAATTACATCTCTCGACTTGATAGTGGTCAGGTTCACAACAGAACCCATTGACACCGGGTCAGGAAATTTACTTATCGTTCCTTAGTCGTGTACCCTGTCAAATTACAAGCAATTCTTAGGCCAGAAATGTTACTGAAATTCTTAATCGGACAGAAAAAATGTGGCGAGGTATAGGACCTGAAACGTGCGTGGAATTCTATTACATTTAATCAGTTTTGAGCAGTGACTACTCCACTCTTCCAGGAATTTAATTTACGAATGCGACTAAAACGCTGATACACTGATGGAGGAATGTTACTCCGTGAATGTTCTACTGATGTATGAAATGATGAAGAAGAAATTAAGGTTTTTCTCTACAATGCCCCTCAAAATTCATCTGATTCGAAATTTACGAGAGCGCAAAATGTGAATGAATGCATTTTACTTACCGGTACATGTACGAATATCACAGCTGGGTTGAGTTTATGCGATTAGAATGATTTCCAAAAGTAAATACGCTTTCAACTCATTCTGTAGTGGACGCAAATATATATTTTAAAGTAGATTTATATTGCATTGTGAAAAATATTAATTCTAGGTTCCATATTGGATTTCTCCCTTTCTATCTATTCATTCTTCCAATACAACAAAATTTCAACTGCAGAACTCAAATAGAAAGCTTTGAATGCATTATTGGCATGATGAAGAGGAGAGAGACAACTGAAAGACGCGCCTTTTGTACGCACATGTTTTCTCATACAGATGTTGACTACACCCTTTGTGTTCTGTTAACTATTCTTTCGTTTTGGGTGGGACCCGGTCGGGAAAATTGTGATTATAGTTTAAGGTTCAGGGTGTTAAGTCTCTAGTATGAAATCCCAAGGTTTTGGCAAATATTTGCAAGGTCCGCAATTTACGTTTAGAGTCACGTGTTCCGAGATAAAATTCTGAATTCAGGTTCCAAATTTGAGGCTCAGTTTCTCAATTCTAGAATCTGGGTTCTAGGTTCAACATTCATGGTCTAATCGCCGGATATTAGGTTTCAAGGAAAGGTTTTACATTCTTGATTGTATTAGTTCTACAAATTTTATTATCCCATGGGCTTAGGACGTCAGCACAGCATTCGGTTACTCGATAAATAACCTTTAAATCGATGCAAAATTGTTTCAAGTAATTTTGCTCACGAAAAATGAAAAGATATACGCAACAGTTTTCAGATTTACAGTAAGGTAGAGTTGTGCGGGAGTGAGGTTGAGTATCACGACCGGTTGTGTTATGTTAATTGACTTACCTCTCTTCAACTACGTTTGCTGATTTACTTTCCTAAATTTTCGAAAAGCATCGACTTGTATCATAATCCGAATCCTGCTTTGAGACTAACGTAGTCCGAGTCTGAGGCTCTTCTTATGTGTCATACATTACAGTTCTCCCCCGCATAGAGTGCTAGTCGGCTCCTGTACTAACCTCTCTATGTATCTTCTTATTTACTTCTTATAACCTCTTTATTTGCATCCCATGTCGCCAATATTTTGTAAACTAATCGATTCTTATGCAAGTTGATACCACTCTATGAGGGGGACGACTGTAGAGCAGTTGCTTGTTGACACCGATCTAGCACTTTATGCGGGGGCGACCGTATAGCCGTTGTTTGTGTAGCGCTCAGTGCGGGGGACAGCTATATTTTCGAACCTCTAACCAGCGCTGCTCAAATTGTGAGTAACTGCCTCTCTTCTCAAGATGAATTGGGTCCGTTTTTCACGAAACTTTATATGTTTTGGTGTTGACAAAGCTCCACTGAGAATAGCAATTAAGCCTTTGTTCACGTGCGGCTCGTAAAACTTTAGAAATCAATCTCGGGAGCTGCGGGAGTGCCGCCCCTAACTCGTTTTTGGACTCCATCAGGACCTAATCCACCCCTCCCACTCGCATGCCCCGCTCCACCTGCCACCTCAGCACCACGTGTAAACACAACTGAACCTAGTGTGTACCGGATCTACCTTTCACGGTAATCACCATCAAAATATTTTTCAGGATATAAAAAACATTGAAGGTTCTTAACTTAAACGTTATGATTATACAAACGTCTCTTATATTGAATTTTTTCCAGAATTTCTCATAGAATAATAATATAACTAGTATTGTACTTCATGCAGGGTAGGTGCTACCGAGCTTACTTTGTGTGGTACACAACACGTACCTGAAATGTGCGTAGAAAATGATCGCTTAATTTTTCTGAACTTTTTCAAAATATTTCAAATTAAAAAACTGCTGAGATGCTCCGTTCGTTTTCTTTCTAAATGAAAAGGAGACTCGCAGAGTTAGTAATTCACTAATTGGTGTTTTGCATCACTAATTCACGAGGCTCTCGTCATGTTGTAGCAGATTTCTAACTCACATGTAACTAAAATTTGCTTTTTATTCTCATCTGTAAGTCTTTATTACGGATACGTACAACGTAGCATCATAGAGAATTAAGATCTATGTACATAGATTTACATTCAAGTGCCGTAAATTGCGAGCAGCAAATGTTATTTATGACTTGACCAGAGATATGGTACAATGTGAGGCCTTCGTGAACAAGTAATGCCGGGCCCAAATTCTTCAATTTTTACCCATGGTAGAGCGAGCGGGGCTTCTAGCTCGTACACTCCTGGTTTTGAGCTCGCTGCGAGCAAGATACTCGTGCAGGCGAGACTTGTAAACTTGTTCTTGCTAGACTCCGCCGCCGCTGCTGCTGCTACAATACACTTTTTCTACAGCTCTAATCTCTCAGGTGATTTTGATGCTCTCAATTTTAAATAGTCTTTTCAAAGGCATAAAATCTTTGTCACTTCGATGAATTTTTTTCCAAAATTAGAAAAAAATCGAAAACTAATCGTCCATCAACGATAGCCTATCTTCATGTTCGCATTTCTCAAAGTTTCTTTGAATATAAAGCTTTTTACTCTGATTTTTTTCAAATTTAACGTCTGTGCTTTTGCAGTGACAACAGAAATTTGAATTAATTTGCAGGACAGCACAAATTTTATTTTATTTGCAGGACAGCACAAATTTGGTTTTACATTAAAAAATGAATGGTAAAGGCGAGAAGGAACAATGCTTCGCCAATAAATGGGCTTCTAGCGTTCATTCGGAGTCAAAAGGTGAGAGACAAGTGTCTGTCAGGGAAAGGAACTCGCAAGTTTACGGTTTCATAAAGGTGGAAAACTCATTTTTTCATAGGTTCTTCGCGTTAAAACTTTCATTTTCGACCATCCGCGTGTCAAATTAGATGGACCTTCTGTCTCCCAGAATCTCGAAAGTTGGGAGTCCTGCTGGCTCAGAAATTTACCTTCCTCCTTTTGTCCCTGAGTTAGAGCCAGAAGTAAATTGGTTTGAGAAGCTTTTCCATTCTCGTTACTATCAATTCACTCAAAGAATAATTTGCAAATTAGAGCTTTCGTGAATTAAAGCTTTCGTGAATCAGAGCTTTCGTGAATTAGAGCTTGCGTAAATTAAAGCTTTCGTGAATTAGAGCTTGCGTAAATTAGAGCTTTCGTAAATTAGAGCTTTCGTGAATTAGAGCTTTCATGAATTAAAGCTTTCGTGAATTAGAGCTTACGTGAATTAAAGCTTTTGTGAATTAGAGCTTTCGTGAATTAGAGCTTTCGTGAATTAGAGATTTCGCAAATTAGAGCATTCGTAAATTAAAGCATTTGTGAATTAGAGCTTTCGTGAATTAGAGCTTTCGTAAATTAGAGCTTTCGTAAATTAAAACATTTGTGAATTAGAGCTTTCGGCCTTCTGCTACACATTCGTCTTCAATTTCAGCAAATGAACTTTTTATCACTTCGAGTTTTCTTGGAAACGTTTCTTAAAGTTACATACTTATAGATAGAAATCGGATAACTACTTCAGTTTTGAATGAGGCTAGAGCACAGGCTTGCAGCAGAGCTAGGATGTGTTGTGTGTCCCTTAGTGTGTACATTACACTATGTAATACATTTGCTTTTTGTCTCATTCGTGAGTCAAAATTCTAAATTCCCATTTCTTTATAAATTAACAAAATAAAATAAAATTTAATGGTAGAACTCAGCTTCAGTGGTGAGCTGAGGTCAAGGAATATTCAATATTGCCTTTCTTTAATAAAATAACAGTAATTAATATAATACAAGTAGAATGCAAAAGGAGAGTTTTATGAGAATAATGAGTATTTTCTATTATTTTGCAATAGGAAGAGCTAGGAAATAGCCCGTAATTGCTATGAACAAAAGTTACCTCACATAATGTCATCAATGAACTTTACCATCACCTGTAGATCCTCAACAACTGTCAAGCCTTTAGCGTTGCGACGAATGTTCACAGTACCTGCCCAATGGGTAATGTTGATCATTGTGAAGCCTCTCAGTTCCTATTGCGTCGTAAGAAACTAATGTGAGGGCCAAAGTGGGATCCATTGTTCCGTTAAGGTATCCTCTCCCCAAAGAAGATGAGCATAGAGAATTATTCCATTATATAGTAACGCACAGTTGTTGCTTGCTTGTTTGGTAGGTTGGTCCGTACCTCTGTCGCGCTCTTAAGGGATTTACACAGAAAGTGATTAGGTCCGTATTCCTAAACTAATAACGAGACTCAGAGAAAGCAGTCTCGAGTCAGAGATTATTTCATGTCAGAGTTACTGTAAATAGGCGGGCATTTTACTAATTTAAAATGATTTTATTCTCCTATTTTTGGCAGGGCGCGTCTACTAATTATTAAATAAGTACGGTCAACAGCCGATCAGGAATTCGCAAGCAGACAGCGAGCACTGGCAACCTCCAGTAGTGCACATGTGAGCGACTCCTGAGAATGTATTTCAAAATTTGTTTCATGCCTTCCCAACGATGATATTTTCTAGGAGCCTATCAAGGAGTACAAGTAAACGCTATTTAAAGGAATTCGAGTTCTCTATTTCTGCATAAAAAGCGAGGTCTTGATTACATGGTTGTGAAGAAAAATTTATAATTTTAAAAGTCTGATCTAATAGTTAAACTTGAGCCCCAATTTTAGGTCCAACTTCCAATATAGAGTATAATTATAATAAATAGATCATTTCACGTTGAAAATACTTCTCTCTGAAGAAGTTCACTGTCAAAACGATGACGCTCAGTAGAATCCCGTTCAAATATGGTTATATTTTCACGCATCAGGCAAATGTGTTCCTTTTCTTTAGAACTCCAAGAAAGCCAAATAAATGGAGCCCGTTATTGGCTCTTCCAGGTTGCCGAGTACTTTTTTCAGGTGAAATTTTTTCGTTTGTTATTTCCATAGCAATTGTTCAGCCACTCGGGGAAGGGGGGGGGGGAAGGGAACGAAGTGTGCTGCGCAGGCAGTCCGTATCCGAGAGTTGGGATCCCGCACCAGCGAGGGCAGGTCACGTCTTGTCTTTTTTTGACAAAAGCTTTTGGCATAAATGGAGACGCTTCTGATGGTGAATTTCTATTCTGCTCCTGAACTGCGTGTTTTTACAGTCTGGAAAAGTTTCCAAATTTTGATATGCTAGTTTTCATTCTCGTGAAGTTTTCTGCTCCAGTGGAATGTGTTCTGAAGCCCATTTTCTCTTAAGAACGCAATTTTTTCACGCACCTAAAAAACGCTCCTAATTAAATGATAAAGCTAGATTTTGAATTCACGTTTTCAATTTTTTCTTGATGATTGTTTTGTGAGACCCAGACACAGAAACGCCCAGAAGACGGCGTCTGCCACAACGTCTCACTTTATATATAATTCAGTGTCTTACCAGATCTCGGGGCAAATCCTAACTAGGAACAAGGGATGTTTCCGACTTTGGGTTGAAGCCTACCTAAGGAAATACCCATGGACATACCTGAATGGGAACCTAACCTAACCTCGCTATAAAACCTGCCAAGAGGCAAGTACCAAACATATTCGACCTAAGTACCCAACACATTAGGGATTACCTCGACCTAGGTACCAAACTTACCGAGGACCTACTACACCTAGGTACCAAACTTACCGAGGACCTACTACACCTAGGTACCAAGCTAACCAAGGACCTACCCGACCTAAGTACCAGGCGGACCAGGACTTACCCGACCTTGGTACAAGACTTGCGAGGGACCGATGCCCCCAGGGCTACGAGCTATAAAAGGGTCCTCCACGTCTAACAGAGCTCTAAAAGGGTCCTAATACCTTAACAGAGCTCAAGAAGGGTCTTAATCCCTAACAGAGCTCTAGAAGGGTACTAATCCCTAACAGAGCTCTAGAAGGGTCCTAATCCCTAACAGAGCCTCCGGCCAGAATGAGCCTCTACGCACTTTATTTCTCGTGTACGAGTATTACCACTGTATCTCAGTGTCTTTCGTCGTTAAAAGGATTTGCTTTTGTTATGTCGCCTGTATACAAGATTTGTGTTGAACTATAAATAGGCGAAGTTCATGGAGCTCGGCGCAGATAAAATAGGATCTTTAAGCATATTCGTCTTTTATTGAAAGATCAATTTGAAAATTATTACTTTTTCCTCATGACAACCTTCTTTCAAAAGAATTTCAAGCAAATTGCTCTTGACTTGTTGATCTTTCAGAAGTTTTCATAATAGTTTTATTCGTGAAGGTACTTGCGTGGGAGAACATTCACATATTCACTTGATACTTTTCGTTTTTTCACGGCATATTTCTTGAAAATATTTTTCTCTCTATCATACAGACAGAAAAATACTCTCTACAACGCTATCTTGAAAAATGGTCGAATAACACGCTTCGTTACCCGTGCTGAGGGGCGACTGGGTTCAATATCACTTTGTCTTGCAAGGGGCTGCCATCTCCGTAAAAAAGACGGTTGACGGCTTCAGTCTTTATTGCCAAGCCGAGGTCTTTTGACTTGTCTTCTGCAAAGAGGTGGTGTCATCATGAATGGGGACATGCATGTCCCTGTAGAGTGGAGGTGTCATCATGAATGGGGACATGCATGTCCCTGTAGAGTGGGGGTGTCATCATGAATGGGGACATGCAGTCCCTGTAGAGTGGGGGTGTCGTATGAATGAGGTGAGTAAGCCCCTATGAAGGGGGGGGTGGGGTACCATCATTAATGGAGTCATGCAAATAATGTAGATCGTGTAGTATCCGCGAATATTAAAGTAAAAAAATTCGAATGGTTTGCTTAACAGTTTATTTCAGGCCTCAGTGTCGTGATACCCCACAGCGGCAGGCACAGGGTCCAGCGCCGAGTTTTTAGCTCCCATTGGTTTCTCTCTTTACTGACATTGACAGGTAAGAGGAGAAATTGTAGCTCCTCATTACATTTAACCACCGAACCCTGTTTCTGGCACCAGTTGTTTAAAATTTTTATTTCCATTGTTCCTTCTTTTCAGAGCTAATCAGAGTATATTCCTTACTAAATACTCAGGTGGAAATTCCCTTTCAGCGTTATAGATTCCTTCCACTTGCACCGGAAATGCAAATGAAATTCTGTACACAAGCTCCATCAAATTTCGGAAATGCTTCGATTTTACGAATTGTAAAACGAAAATGTTCTGTCTGGTATAGACCAACATTATTTGCCATTAAAGAACACTCTCCTGTCTGGCCCTCCGACGATAATGGCCGGCTTAATATGCGCGAATTGAAGAGCTCTTCTGAGAAGCTCTGCTTGAGCTGAGGGTGATGGGGCAAACGGCCTTTGAGGTGTGTTTTTGTTCTAGGGCAACAGAGATGGGGACAGCTCCTCGTTTCATTGTTGCCCGATCAAAAAGGTTTGCTTTTGAACCCTGTCTCTTCCGTTCTCATTCACGGGGCTGCCCTCGCAGCTCGGATGCGTTGCAAATTGTTACGGTAACAGATGCCTTCCACCAGCGTAGGGTTTGGATCAAGAGTTCATGAATATAAAAGTAACATTTTCTATGAAAGCATTTTTGGAGATAAACACTTCAGCTTGACATGTAGAAGGACACCTTTATTTGAATCTGCTATTATTATGTAAATCGTACGGACTGCATTAGAACCGAGGGCCTATGCAACACATGAGAAGCATTTAAAACACGCTCCATTGTAGAAGAGATGAAAATTTTCGTTATTCGACTCTTCCTGATTTTCTGAGGGAGTATTGACGGATGTTGTCAGGGATAGGACTGACAATTTCCGCAGTTCTATTGAACGATGTTAAAGTTGAGCCGAGTTGAACGAGGAAGCCGCTGCGAGTGGTCAAGTGAAACATTACAGCGCCAAAGACTGTTCAGTGTTACGCTAGATTTAAGCGTTGCAGGCGCTGTACGCAGACCTGAAAGTTATTCTATGCAAATTGTGAAGTGAGTTGTTCTAAAGTATTTGCTATGCGTTGATACAGTCAAGTGGAAAAAGGCTCGGCTCAGCCTATGCCGCGTTTACAGAGCACTGAGGGAAAGAAACGGTCTAAAGGCTTCATTTTTAAGGCATGCGCGCTAATGAGCGCGGGCAACTGCAGAGCTGGTAAGAGTCGTCTTTCGAAGTGGTCTTGATTGCCAGTAAAAAAATTTGAACAGCAATTTCCATGTTAAATAATACACGTGAGCCTCACGAACCATCACAGCACATATTGTTCAATAAATTCCCCGGCTTCTGCGAGTTCCCTCGCTGTGCGTGTGCGAAACTCTAACCATTTCTGAATGAGCTCATTAGAGAGTTAAGGGTAGATTCCCGCCTGCTTTCATCGATGAAGTGACAGTGCAGGATTCTAATAAACGTCCTTGACCATGGGGCTTTGAATCCGTCGGAATTGATATTAAATAGTCCTGAGGACTAATATTTGCAGATACATTCAAACTATTCATGAACTACGTATTCATCAAACTAAATCTTTGGTAGCGGTTTCTTCCAAACACACGATATTAGTGCTTCTTTTAAATACAATTACATGTAGTCTGACAGTGTAACACGCCATATTGCATAGCAAACTCATGTGCTATGAGCTATGTAGAGCACTAAAGTTCCCAACACATCCCATGAAGAAATAGTTTGCTAGTGGGTCATTCTAGAGGGCCGCTCCCCATAGAGGAGGACGGTACTCGCTAAATGACGATGTCGGTATCTCGTTTACATAGAGACACCCTCTTCAGTTCAGCCTGGAGCTCACTGATCACACGACCACCTCTCATTCATAACTCAAGCCTTTTAACAGAGAACAAATTTGGCTCAAGTCGTTCCAGAATCGCCGCAGCGCATGCTAGAGCTGCTAGCGTCTCATTGTTAGAGGTATGATGTTAGTTGTGCTTGTACTCCATTGTTAGAGGAGTGATGTTAGTTGTGCTCGTACTCTATTGTTAGAGGTGTAATGTTAGTTGTGTTTGACCTCATGTCAGTTATTTCACCTTCTAGCTCGTGTTGTGATAGGAACGTTCTTGTTCGAATATGAGGTGCAACAATCGCCACAATAATCGCGTTTTAATTGAGGGGAATTTTTTTTCTCAGAATGGCATAAAATCATAAGTAGGGGCTGATGATTTTTTCCGCGTCTACCTTTTTTGAGGGTTTTATTTATTCAGAAATGATGGCAAACAGAGTTGTGAGAAGTGTTTCTCTTTGTTCATTGCTTCCTGGGTCTTCAGATAATTAATAACAACCAAAGGCCCTAAATGATTGAATAAAATATCACAAAGATTTTATTTCGTCTTCGCTATCACCTAAATTTGAATTGCATTTTCGGTTTCCATAAACAAAAGAGACTCGTCATTACTTATGACGACGAAAATATTGAGCATGATGAGAAGGGGATGGTGGCGTATTTGATGGCACCAGGTGAGGGAACTGAGAAAAAAATACAGGTCCATGCTCGGTACACCTTAGAATGAGGGTTGTCTTTCATGTGAAAATAGAAAATATTCTCCGGGAGTTTCCCTCACTTTTTGTGCCACCATTTATAAGTTTGGTGTTTCGGGTAGTACAGGATATACTTCGATTACAGTACTAAGTTACAGGGAGTCGCACCGTCTCCTCCGTGCGTCAGAAACTTGCCTGTGTCCCCTGTACTGAAATCTGCGTCCGTTTGTTCACTTCAGGAGACGGCTCCAATTCTTCGGGATTTGCCTTCGAGTGCAATTTACAGATCAAAGCGATCTGTCACTGTACAACATCTCATCACGGACTCATCTTCCAGGTCCGAAATGGCTTCCATGTTGTTTTTTTTTCCGCTTATGGGTTTTAATTATTCTAAAATGGCTTCACAGGACTCAAAGACGCATTAACGAGCGAGCGATAGCCATGAGTGCGACAGCCATGAGTGCGATAGCCATGAGTGCGATAGCCATGAGTGCGATAGCCATGTCTAAAAGCAAATCTAAATGGAGTCATTCAGCGCTTCCTTAAGTATCTTAGGAACTGGGAGACCGACACCGGTCTTAAATGTTGGAGACACTGTGCAAGAGCGCGTGCTGCGTGCGTGTCGCGTTGGTGCAGGGACTGACAGGGTGCCGAGTAACTTACCGCTCTATAGAAATATTTCAGGGCAGGGAAACTCTGTTAATTCCAACACAATTGACACACGTACGTTTTATCGCTGGGTTTTCGATGCCTCATAACGCACGAGTGATGTGAGGAATGTGAGGTTTAAACTTTCGCTTTCCAGAGGAAGCACTCCGTTGTTCCGCGAAGATCCGTTTACTCAGCCAGCAATCGAACCCTTACTTCCCACTTGTGAACAGAACGCGTTGGCACGCCTTCGTTGGGTAGGATATGAGTAGACATTCGCAAACTTGTTTTTGAAAATGATTTTCCTCAACACAATGAATCCTATGTTTGATTAGTAGAGCACTTGGAATTGAGTGAATGGACTGTTTATGTTCCATGGGGCTATACACGAAGTCTTGTAACTTCTAGGAGTGTCATTTATTTCAGAACAGTGCAGGTCTCTACTTCGGTTTGCACTGTAGCCTCGCTGCGGTGCAGGTATTAGAAATTTCCTTGTAGCCTTAAAGTCTCAACGAACAGGCAAGCACAAATAAATTGCATTGCTTGACATTAATGTGAGTTATTTCTCGGTGTATTTCTCGTAAAATGGACGAAGTAGAAATGGGTGAAGTTGATTGGGCATTTATGTTAACTATTAGCTTTGATCACAGCAGAAAGTCTGCCAACACAAACTTATGAAAAACAGGCAATTAATCGTAACTCAAATTATTTAAAGAAGTAGAAATAGTTTAATCATCGAGGTTAAATAAAAAGCTGAATAGACCAAGCAAACACAAGTGATCGATTCTATTCAAACTTCTCTAATGTGATGGACGGTGATAGAGCTCCTGAGGAGGATCTCGTATAAGAAAACGATCATCAGGACAAGGACATTCCAACGCTATTGAAGAGCGTACCATCTGGCTCGTAAATCCAGCCTCGTTTGGGCATTTATTGACTTGAGGCGACTGATGGATGCGAAAATTTGTAGTGTTGGGTTCTCTGAGGCGCGCTGCGAGGAGGAGACGCGCAGGTCGAACTTGAGAGCTAACATCTTCATGGACATCACGGTTCTCAAGTCCACCTGCTTTCACTCCTAGTGTTCATGTTCTTGTAAGTCCGAATGGTCACCTCCATCAAAGTTATTGATTGCTCGCTCCGATATTCCAGTTTTTATTTCGTCTGCGACAGTGGTTGCGACTGCGAAAATGAAAGAACTAAGGCTGATATTGACGAAGATGCCGACAGATTCTTGGGAAAAGGAATACTAACTTAAAACTAATGGAAAGTCAAATGTAAAAGTTCTAAAAAGCGTCAGGCTGTCCAAAAAAGGTATCAGCTTCACAGAGACTTGATGGCAGCTGAGAGCTGGGTTTTCTCTCGCTGCAGATGCCAGCCTCCTTTCCTTTCTGGAATGACGACATCATCGTCCGAGACCTGGGGCAATGCTGACCCTGCATGTGCCCTAACTTCTGACGGGGTTACTGAGGAGGACAGCTCGCGTCAGCTCTCATGAAGTCAGCATTCTAAAGTGGTCGGAGTCGTGCGCTCGAAGATTTTTACTTCGTGAAACCCAACACAAATTTTTTACAAATTCAGCTCTTCAAAAACGACAAAAGGTTGATAAGTAACATATCAGCCTTGCTCCACTGGACTTCTTTGCTGCATTTTGTCACAGTTAAAAGGGATTTTTAAAATCTATTTTCAATTGGGAACTTGAATTAGAATTCCGCTGTAGAGTAAAAACGCTCTGTACAAAGATGAACTGCAGCATTCTTTAACTAATGTCATTGAGATGCGACTTCCAGAGTGTGCTTCTTCCATTGACAAAATACACGTTTCAGCAGGCTTAGATTTGTTTTTGAACGTATCTGCCGTACATTCTGATTATATCGTCCCCACCATCAATAAAGCTCATTTTCCTCCAAACACGGCTCACACATAAAATGTATATTTGTGCTGATCGCTCTGCATTTAATATATTCGTCATCACTGCTGCATGATAAAAGATATTCATATTATCATTGATGTAAGATTCAGGTGCATTTAATTTATCCAGGTGCAGATTAACTCGGCAGTTTGATGGCGTCCCCATTTTCTACTTGGCTTGATGGCGCGGACCTGTCACAATAAGTGAGGGGAGTGGGAGAGTGAGGCACTCCCCTCACAACCCCTGCAGTGAGGGGAGTGAGGGAGTGAGGCACTCCCCTCACAACCCCTGCAGTGAGGGGAGTGGGAGAGTGAGGCACTCCCCTCACAATCCCTGCAGTGAGGGGAGTGGGAGAGTGAGGCACTCCCCTCACAACACCTGCAGTGAGGGGAGTGAGGGAGTGAGGCACTCCCCTCACAACACCTGCAGTGAGGGGAGTGGGAGAGTGAGGCACTCCCCTCACAACGCCTGCAGTGAGGAGAGTGAGGAGCCCCCACAACCCCTACCTATGGGGCTGCTGGTCATCAGAAAAACAAGATGTCGCACTGCGGAGCTGAATTTGCCCACGTATTTATCGTAATTATCTTTATAAAAAGAAACAGTAACCGGATTTTCCAGGGCAGTCTGCGGCGAAAGTTAATTAATCCCAAGGAAAAGAATGCACGTGAGTTCTACCAAGTGAAAATATGCAGTGAATAAGTGTCGTCGAGTAAAGAAGTAGTGCACTTTGTCATTTCGTAAAAATTAGGGAACTGAATTTTTTTTTAAATCGAGAAGCTGAAAATAATATACATGGCATTCATATATCACTTTCTTGAAATGGCAAATCGTTGCATCATTCATTTGAGGAGTAGCATGAGCAAGATATGTAGAAGCTTGAAACTTGATACACCAGAACGCCAAACATCGCAAGTTAGAATCTAGCGTATCTTAGTTAGAAGTTAGAATCTAGAATCTAGATTAACATGAATTAACACCGGCGCTCGATGCCAGGAGGCAGAAGTGATCGGTTCGAGACTAACTAAGAGGGCAATCAGGCGTCAGAGAGCCTTTTATGAGAGGAGTGGCAGGCGAGCTCCTCGCGTCCAGTCTCTGGGGAAATGTTCTGCCCTCAGAGAGAGAGCTGTTCGCCTGTCGAGAGAACACCAGATGTTCCTAGATGAATAGTGTTCTCAGGTGCTCCTTGCGAGTAATCATTGGACGATATTCATGGGGAAAATGAGTGAAATATGAAACACTGCATCGAGGACGTGTTTTAGGAATGGCGGATGTTCACCATGGATATTCTTTAGAAACTTGATGAATGCGCAGAGAGAGTGGTTTAGGAATGGATGATATTCACCAAAGATATGCTTTATAGGAGTTTTAGACGTTCATCAAGGAAGGGAATTTGAAACGATAGAAATGCACCAAGAATGCAGATAAGGAATGCGAGATGTATACTGAGGATCAACTACATATAATACTTCGTATTTTATACTTACTAACTTTGTGACACTGTTAGCTATGGTCTCTCAATGTTTTTTCTCAATTTAGAAAAACGTTTTCCATGACTATTTTTACCCCACAAATAACCCGTCAAAACTTACTTTGCAAAAGCTAACCACAAACATTTACCCACCAAGAAAAACTATGATCGCGAGGAGGATATCCCTTAAGGCCCTTCAGACAATACATCAATGTCTGAAGACAGTGTCTTCGGTTCAGAGAGCGAAGTTAGCAATCCATCCCCATATTTGGGATGTCAACGGACGCTATCCTCAGACATTGACTGATCTTTTGAAGGGCGCATTACCGAGTCGAGCTGACTTATTCTGAAGCGGAAATTTTGAGTCGTTCGTTGTTTCCGTTCCGACGCCACCCCTCACAGCCACCTTGTCGGCTCCTCATCTTTGCAGTGACGTGCAAACTATTTCAGTTGGGGCCCTTCAGCGCCTGCTACAGCCTAGTCACTTCAGCGTCTGCTGCAGCCTAGTCACTTCAGCGCCTGCTACAGCCTAGTCACTTCAGCGTCTGCTGTAGCCTAGTCACTTCAGCGCCTGCTGCAGCCTTGTCACTTCAGCGCCTGCTGCAGCCTGGTCACTTCAGCGCCTGATAGTCACTTCAGCGCCTGCTGCAGCCTAGTCACTTCAGCGCCTGCTGCAGACTGGTCACTTCAGTACCTGTTTCAGGCGGTCGATTCAGCACCTGTTTCAGGCCGGTTGATTCAGCACGTGTTTCAGGCCGGTCGATTCAGCACCAGCTTCAGATCAGTCACTTTAGCACCCGTTTAAGTTCCATTTCAGCTGAGCAAAACTTTTATTTTATAGTTGGAAACTGTTCCTGATTGACTAATGGTTTAGACCTCCTTAAAGTCTTAGTTACCAACTCAACAAGGATGGAAAAAACATACACAAATTAAGATGTATCTAACTACTCAGCATTCATCAAGTTAAAGAGCTGCTTTGTGACTGCGGCCGGTCAGCTGCAGTAAATTTCCAGGACTGCGTAAGAGGCTCCCGATCCCTGAGCTGGGTAGCGGGGAGCCGGCGCTGCAGCACCCAAAGGTCGCTCCAGTCGTAACCCTAACTCATTCAGTCTCCTCGAATATTCCGTACATAATTCAAGCTTCAAGGGAAAATTTGCAGAATCCCTGTTATTCTCATAGAACTTAAGCTGGTTTAGAAAACTGAATCGGAGGACAAGTTCAAATTTGAGCTAGAAAGTTTACTTTAAAACTTAGAAGGAAGTGTACTATTTAACAAACATTCTCAATTTAATAAAGATTACTCGGCCAACGAAAGCCCATTCTACCTCTTAATCCCATGCCGCCCTATAGCGAATGCGATGTAAAATAAATTGTATAGGCTAAGTTACCCACCTGCTTCTCCTAAGGCACATGAAGCAAATATTGGAGCTCCGCTAGCGAGCTCCTTCTCTATTCAAAATTTCAATTATATCAAGATTCGACTTGTTAGGATACCTCCAACAAGGTGGTTTAAATTGATAATATCATTGTCAAGAAAATCCCTCAAACAAGGTTAAACATAAATTATTAGAACAATATAATTGCATTGGGCTATTGTGGTTTTCAAATTTTAAGAAACACGAGATTGATTATTTCGGAGGCTGAGCAAAAGATAAAGAAGCCAACTTTCCACTTCACCCCACTCCGCGCCAAGTCGAAGGATAACTTACGTAAAAACAGATGGCCAAGTCTTCCAGGTGCTCCGTGTAAGGTTGTCGCTGTCACTGCTGACGCCAGGGGACTCGGCCATTAAGCCGGGCAAGGACGTAGTTTACTCCATCTTCATTACACCGTCCAGGGCAGCACGATTTACCAAAAGAGCAGAGGCGAACCCTTCCATAGTCGTCTTAGGCCTCCTTATCCGTCTTTCCTGTTCAATTTGGCGGGTTACAGGAGCTGAAACTTCCAATACGGCTCGAAACCTCTCCACGCTGGGGTACAGAATACGCGCGTGCTCAGGCAATAACCTCTTTTCATTCACTGCTGGATCTGTTCCTCGGGAGATGGAAGTTGAATAAAAATCCCAGACTTGCTATGTTTGGGCGTGGTATCATGAGTCCGGACAAGTAACTCAACCAAAGGCACAGAGCGAGAGAAGGAATTGTAGAATTTAACTAAAGGACATTTGCAAGCCCCAACAACTTCTTAAATCTATGAATTAGATTTAATCTAAGCTAAGCGGTCAATTTACTAGATTCCACAATAAAGCTACTTTGTTTCGTACATCAGCACCCGCTGCAGCTGCATCATTTCAGTACCCAGTGCTCATTCATAGGTGATAGGTTTCGCAGTTTTATTTCCCTGTGCCAAGTATCTCGAATGATTGATTTTGATTGCGGTCTCGAATCAACCAATTTATATCCCTCAGTATCAGTTGTAAATTGAACGTAAAATGGCAGTTATAACTATAGAGATTGGGTCTGAAAAACTGTATTCAAGGGACTGGCAGAGCACAAAACCCTTTTCCATTCAGTTGCTATTTGACAGCACTATTTTAACGTAACGGGTGTTTTGTTTATATTAACTAGAAAGGAAGAAAATTTTATTTACGGAGTAACGTTAAGGAAAAATGAGACAGAAGCTTTTCAAAATATTTTTTACTAACTTCCAGTTTTAGCTCAAGATTTTGACCTTTCCTGAATCTCGAATTCTCGGGCCTCTTGCATGATTTATCTCTTTGATCGTCACTGCCACCTAAATCTGTGATCTGCCAAGTTTGGTTTTCATAGCGTTACAGCCAGGAAAATGTGTCAAATAACATCAGAACTAGCATTAATGTTTGTCTACACCGTGCCGACACCTGGTGGCAATTTCTCATCAGATTTACTTCGTCGGCATTCATAGTGCGAATTTCAGCCATGTGCAACACACAAGGTGCGTCAGTTAACCTCGTTCTGATGCGCCCTGACTCAGCCTTTGAACCGAAGAGCCCCAGCCACGGCGGTGCTGACGAGTGTGCTTCGTTTCAGGCTGAGTCGCTGGCTCCGGAATTCCCTTCGTCAAGAGCGAATGTTATCGCCGTCTCTGTTTGATGTCCTGGACTTCCTTTCAGTGCCATAATTGACGGATGTATACGGTTACCAGCGGCTCAATCCGTGAGGGAAGAATAATTGTTAAGGTTGTTTTGCTTTAGACGGTTACCAGCGACTCAATCGGTGAAGGAAGAACAATTGTGAAGGTTGTTTTGCTTTGGACGGTTACCAGCGGTTCAGTCGATGAAGGAAGAATAATTGTGAAGATTTTTTAGCTCGGGGCAATTGCAAGTTTTTCAATATGTGAAGGGAAGAAATAATGTGAAAGTTACCTAACTATGTACCTGAACCTTTTTGAGGTTTCAAGACATGACCTCTTGCAGCATTGAACAACTATTTGTGCACGCATTTTATGGAAGGCGTTTTGATTCAAATATTGCTGAAAGTGTTACAGTGAATAACATTGTTGTGAACAGAAGTTACCTTGCGATAGTTACAGTTGCAGAGACTCAGTCACACGGTTTCCTTCCTCAGACAAGCAGGCTTTACACTGCTCAACTGACATGTAGCCTTTCATGCCAAGGACGTGATGAGTGTAGGCTGGCTGGAAAAACTGGCAGTGAGGCCTCAAAAAGCGTCTTTGATACTGTAAGAAAGGTCGAAGTCAGTCTCGATTGAGGAAAACGAATTAGGCGTCATAGAATCGCAATGTAAAAAAATAAATTTTCCTGTCCTCTTGTTATTGCGTTGCACTATAATTATGTAGGAGTATGTGACTAGTTTTTTTTACGCCTAATTTTCACAAAACTTTGTTCTACCTTCCACAAAAAGGTTAGCCTGCACGATGAAATGGTCCTGCACTCGTGCATATCGCTCGCTCGGTCAGCCCCATGTCCTTGTATTTATAAATTTAATAATTAATAAAAAATTTCACTGAGCCAAGTGCACTTACCCTATAAATTTGTGCCTCGTGCAATATTTTTAGGACAGGCTCGGGTCTTTTTTTGCTACCCTACAAAATTCAATCGAAAAATTCATAAAACCATAAAATTCAGAATTAATGAATGCATCACCCTTTGCTTGTACGTCTTTATAAAAAGAGTAATTATATTGAGGCTCCGGCTTTTGCATCGTTTGCCTGGCGGTTTCACAAAGAACCAGACGCTGAAACTTAGTGAGCAGCTTTTCTCCTCTTACCTGAATGGGTAGCCCTGGGAAGCTTATTCGAGCTGGAAGAAACTACCGAAATTATTTTTGTCCTCAAAATTCGAATGCAATGGAGAAAATTATACCCTGAATTTCAAGACCGATGTTATAATACGTCTTTGTCATGGAGGTAGTTCCATTTAAATTGTTATGAAATTGGGCATCTTCCTAAATACCCCCTTAACGCAAGTCTAAATAGAGCAGTTAATAACACTGTGAAATTTTCCGTTGTGTTTTCAGAGTGACAGAGTTGGCGATAACATTTGACTGGGAGGCGCCCATCAAGACAGAGCTAATGGTCCCGTAATGTTCAAGATTCTTGAGGGTTTACGCCGCCCAGACTCAGACCCGAGCTGTGGGGGCCTGAGCCCTCGCATAGGCTGTGCTCTGAATAAAATGTCTCCAAGGTCAATTTACCTCACATCAGTCTCTGCCACACACGCATTCCAGATGACTGGTGTGATTTGGCCACCTTTTTTCAACCTATATTTCCTGCTCGCATTTATTTTACGCGGAGGGCTAAGTTCTTTGAATGTCTATTTACTTTAGGCGTGTCCCTGTACCACGCGCAGTCCATACGTCAGGGGCGATTGTGTCCCCGTCCTAAGTCAGAGCCCGCACTGGAACTTTACTCTCTGAAATCCCTTGACGAGTTGAGGAGAGGAGAGTGGTATTGAGAGCTTCCGGTGACATGATTAAGGAGGAGGGAATTCGGCAATATTTTCAAGCGCGGAAATGTGATGGAACAGCGATGTTCGATGGCAGATAGCAGGATGGATGATCAGAGAGGGTGAATAGCGTTGGATCGGCGAAGTTTCATCCAATGATGGATGGCCAAGAGGTGTAATCAGGAGGGCTAGTAAAGATTGGTTCGGCCTACGAAATTCGTAAAATTTTGATTTTGAATTTAAAGATTTTGAAAGATGCACCAACTTCATAAGTTTACTGAACATTTGATCGTAGAGACGGACATTTTTGGTTGCGGCGATGTGTCAGAGAGAGATGGAACTTTTACTCACAGAGCTCGAATTATTTTAGAGTATAAAAATTGGTTAACCTTGTTTTATATAAAATTTCATACTAGATTATCACACATATTTCAGATAAAAAATTAAAACTCATCGCTTGCATCATACTTCGCGTAAGATGGCCATAGAACTTTCTGATAAATTATGTGAAATCACAGCTCGCACCAAGATCAAAATAACCTGGGGGCAATCTTTCTAAGGACATGATGAGTCAATTATCGATGAGAAGAAGTGGCCTTCATACCTATTTATTTGAGAATGTCAATAATCTTAACCTATAGAAGAAATAATTAGCGCTTTCGCCAGCATTAAGCCATACAAGAGCGGCAGCTGTAGTGTCAGTGTCAGTCGTACGGCGTCGTTCACACCTGATTGACGAACTCCTTTTCAGACGAACTCCTTTTCTGACGTACTCCTTTTCTGATGTTCTCCTTTTCTGATGTTCTCCTTTTTTGACGTTCTCCTTTTCTGACGTTCTCCTTTTCTGACGTACTCCTTTTCTGACGTACTCCTTTTC
>VOMN01081132.1:0-14026 GCA_014899125.1 Orchestia grillus
AAGCTTAAACTACACATCCCTCACCCCGCCAGTAGCTGTAAGGTATTGAAAACTCAACGGTAAAACGTGTTGAAATTAATAAAGGTTCTTTTTCTGTGAATCTTAATTTGGAGATAGGTACCAGAAGTTAAAATAAATTAAAATCATTGCGTAATTTTTCAGGCATATCTCTCTAAGTTCAAAGTGTGCAGTTTTGAATTTTGAACTGACAACCTTAATTTTCTGATACGTAAGATAGTTCAACTTGTTACGAATTGCGTAAAATGAGGCATTTATAATTTAAATTAGAGTTGTAGTACGGCAGAACGATTTGCACTACCTAGTTCTTGCGAGATGCATATTAACGGTGCGATGCGAGTTCAAAGTTGTACTGTGCTGTTAGAGAGAAAGACAGAGTAATTTATTCTTAGAATATGGGACATACGTGACAAGATATGGTAAATCAATTGGCAATAACTAAACAAGAATTCAGTGGCGCAATAAAAATGTAAATGATATTAATACTTTAAACTATGATTTCTAATTTAGTCGCTGATCGCCCTCGCCACCTGCGATGTGATGAAAAATCTACAAAGCTTAAATTACTGTACAAATTCAGATTCATTTTTAGAACACAAGGTAAATTTTAGATGCAGTTGAAGTTACAAAAACAGCTCGAGAATCCTACCAATCCCCCTGAGAGTCACCAAGTCTCCAAGATCCGCACAAGAACAATGCATTCCAGTGCATCCTCCTGAGAAATCTGTTGATGAAAGTTCCGTACATGGACGCCGACTGATGAGGGTATCCCAACGAAGTTTGATCATCGCAACCATGCAGCTTCACAAAACATGTTATTACGCACAATTTAAGACTTACTAAGTTAGGGATAATTGTTAAATAAATAATGAAGGGAACGATTCGAGAGCAAATGCGACAACACTCGTCCTTGATGCAGGCGAAGAGAAATCTCGACGACCTCAAAGACATATGAGATAACGAAAAGAAAAAAAATCCGATCATGTTTGACTGATTTCAAACGTCCCTGAACAAGCGCTGCAAAACTTGCAGTCAGCAACTCAATAACACGAGATGAAAAGTAGAAGAATGGAAAAATGTACAGGCTTTGACGACGACCCGCTCGTAAACTGCAGGAAACACACGCTCTTGAGGAGGAAACCCGAGTATTAACTACACTAATAGACCAAGAAAACTTCAACAAACTTACACAATAGCGGCTACTGATTTCATTGTGAACAAACAGCGATTCTTAAGAACAAATTCTATAAAAAGGAATGCTAACAAAGGCTGATATACATTCAACTAGAAGAAAATTTTCCTTCACCTTTGTTGACGGAAACTGCTCCTCGGTACGCGTAAGGGTTTCGATGCTAACTAAGCATCGAGAGTAACTTACGATATAATAAGTTTTGCAGAAATAGTTTTCAATTCTCACAATTGAAAAATAACAGCGTAAAAAGTCGAATTCAGTTGAAGAATCGTTTTCCCATATAATATTTTTTTCAATACGCGAGCATTCAGAATTACGCCAAGGTTTCCGTCGAAGCGAGGCGATCGCTTCACCACCGTGCAAGTGGGTTCGAATTTTAATGCAGGAAAACGGCAAGTTTCTGTGCGTCGGTTTGCGCAACTTGCAACGTCGCGCAGAAAAACGAACGATAAAACCCTCAAAGACTTATTAACTTACAAAAAAGGAATCGGGAAAAAACAGAAAAGTAAACATTAATGAACGACGTTGGAAGCACGGATGTTAGAGCCTGATATGAGAGAGGCTCGCAGAAAGAAAAGAGGAAGTCTAACATGTGATTCTAACAGTGAGACTTAGTTCAAGTTTAGACTTTATTTCGAGCATCAGGCTCATTTACAGCTCGCATGGAAAATTTTCCATGCAGTTGCAGTTATAAGAACACCTCGGAAATCCTACCAGTTGACCAGATGATCGCAAGGTCTCCCAGATGATCGCCAAGGCCCTATGATGCACACAGGGACAATTTTCTTCAGTGCATCGCCTTGAGAGGTGCATAACAACAAAGTCCAGAACACTAACAGCAGCTATGAAGCTAGGAATGAGACTGAGCGGTTTTTCCTTATAAAAAACATGATGAGCAACATACATCAGCAAATCTTCTCTCGACTTCGTGAAACTTAAGAACCTATACTGATCCACGTTGAGACTCAATTCGCGAAATGATGATCCTCTTCAGCGCAACCTCCATCGCGCAATTGACCTCTAGCGCTTGAGCTTATTTTGATTTTCGAACAAGGGAAAATATTTCACGACTTCGCATGCTGCCACTATTTTTTCCAAGAAGTATTAACTTGTCAACAATTATTAACCTGGCTGTATAAACTTTGAATTTTATGATAGGCTTCCTTTTTACTATTTTAATTAACCCTTTAACGAATTAACCCGATACGGTAAGTGTTGCCTTCACACGGTCTGTGTAACCGACAGTGATCGTGATGTGAATGCAACAACCACGGCCATGAGATATCTCGGGATAGTCCGTCGAGGGGTTGAACATCAGCAGGTGACCGATGAACCTCTTCAAGATAGAAACTCCAGAAAGAGTCAATGAATACGCATGTGCAAAAATACAGACATCCGAACTACAACAAATCCTTGTCCAAGGCTCTACTTGGCAGTAAATAACACTTCACATTCACTCACCAAACGCACTCTAACGTTTATACACCAACAGACTTGCTTGCATAGGTCGTAATCGGTTCGTATGTACTGAATGTTATGCAACTGAAGGAACTTCAAGCATTTGTCCATGACCCTGCAGACTACCGTGAATCCTGCGCACCCGCTTTGAGAGAGGGAACTGTACTTAGAGCTTCTATGATGAAGGGAACATTCAGCCTCCCATGCCATGTCATCGATAAACATAAATACCCTCTCGTCTCAACTCCAAGCGCAATTAAATGAGTACCTCAGCATCTACGCAGCGGGGATGGCAGGACTTGAAACGAACAGAACACATTACTTGTGTTCTAAGAGCTCGTGAGTTGATGTAGACAAGGTAGAGGATTGCATCACGCATGTGCAATGGTGCATCCAATGTTCTTTGTTAGTGATTCAATAAATCGAATTTTATGGCACAGAATTTTCGCACCTTCATGGTGTCCAGAATGTAAGTGATGCGATTCAAGAATACATCGGTCAAAAATAGTTAGTTTTTTCATGTGGACGTGCAACATCATGGTCTATTCTCAAGGATATAATCATGTATAACGTAAATTCGATCTCTGATTTTCTCCCCCATTTGTGAGTGAATTTCGATAACAGCTGAATCGAACCTGTCAAATTTATGCGATAAATCATGATCATTAATGTTTCAACGTCATTTCAGCAGTATGATCTCATTCAAGATTTCATACCGCATCATTCACGCTGTGCTTCGAGAGAAGGAATAAAATCAAAGTGCTTGTCCAATGAGTTAAGGTACGTTCAAACATTGTTTGACAATACTTTATTAACATACAAAATAAAGCCGTGGTTTCGAAAGATTGAAACCATGATCGGATTTTGAACAGCAAACTCACTTATAATATTATTGAGAGCTCAATTTGAAGCTGAGATCACTTTTATTCAAGTGATCTCGACCTTCAAGGTCAATTTAAGATAATTTAGCCAATCTAATAGTCAAAAATTTCTTAAATGTCTTCAAACGTTAAGAACGCACGTGCTGAATACTAGTTCACTTACAAAAAAATTCCGTTCAACCATTTTCAAAACTATGAAAAAATTTCTGTTCTGACAACTACGTTGAGCATATTGAAGGTAGTCAAACGATGTTTTCACTCTACAAAAGCGTAATCATTTCAATAAGAGAACAAGATTACTTAATAGGCGTAGCCTCAATTCGCTGTAAATATTGAGTAGCATGTCTCGACTAGATCGAATATTTCATCAACTTGTCCTCAAACGAGTATATCAAAGTGGCTAATATGAGAAACTCTCATTCAGAGAATAAAATAATTCACAGGAATTGCATACATATGTGAAGACTTCTGAAGGAGGAAAGAAAATAACACCATAGATGCTTGTGCACAAAATCCAACACCTCTTCACAGAAGAAAATAGCATTCTTAGTAAAATCTATAAATCAGTCAAGCTGTGGGCAGTTCCTGTGCAGGCATAGGGGAGTCCAACTGCGCAGTGGAATGAGACAAGTCCGGCAATACAACAAGTAACTAACTCAAAGCCATGATGTAATTCTGGTCTCAAAGTTAACCCAGGCAGTGATCAACTCTAAAAAAAACATGGGGCGACAAACACGCGTCTGTGCACACCTTGGAATGCCCGTATAGTAAATAGATCCAAGTTTATTATTATGGTATCAAAATTACGCCTTAAAACACATGGAATGCTACTTTGAAATGACCCCATGGGTTTCATTTCTTGGCAAGAACTTGCTTCCCAGAATTTTCAACTTCAGCCTTCAGATCCCAGGGATGCTAAACTTCGACTGCAATTCTCCATGATGGAAAAATTCCAAAGTCGACCAATATCTCCGTTGTGAATGTAAAAATTAAGGATTTTGTCCCCACAAATTTGGTTATCCTATTAATTTCCCTTCTAATCTGAACTAGTTTATTCGAGTAGGGAAGATAAATTTCCTGAACACTTGAAAATTTGTAATCCTATACGTTAGGGCTTTGGTTACATTAGGTTAGGCTAGATGATCGCGAGTACCTTGTATGGCGCACGTGGTCTACTTATTGCACTATCGCAAGTATTTCTAAGCTGAATGGCTAATACTCTGGCTTTCTAGTCTAGCATATTCTTCATGAGTCGAAAAAACATTTACGTTCCATTTATCTGATAGCATGTTTTTTCCACATGAGAGTTGAAAGTCATGCTCTGGTCGAACCATACACCTAGATATTTTACTCTAACGTTTGGTTTCATTACCTCGTTTCTTACAGAGTAAATTTAGATAGCTTCTGTAATGTATCTTTGGAGCCAAAAATGATGCATTGTGTTTTGCTTGCGCTCAGTTTGATGCCATTCTGGTCATACCATGATTTTAAATTATTGAAAAGATCTTCAACGATAGCTTTTGCTTCTTGTAGCTTGAGTTGAGTATTTTTTATTGCGTTGCTATTAGGACGCCGTCCACATACATCGAGATTCTAGTGCTCAGTGGGATTGATGGAAAATCATTTATAAAAATAGGAAGCAGAAGCCGGCCGAAGATAGAACCTTGAGGGACCCCGAAATCATCATTTATAAGGGGTGACATTGTGTTTTTTAAAAAGACTGCGCGTGATCTGTTTGATAAGTAGCTCTCAAACCATCGGGTGTCTGCTTCTAGGTTTAATATATTATTCAGGAGCCGTTTCTGTTCAACGCTGTCGAATGCCCTTGAGAAGTCAAGGAGCAGCAAGAAAGTTACATTTTCTGTCAGAAAAAAATGAGTTTCAAAGTTCGGAGAAAAACGTGATTACGCAACTCCTCTCCTAGCAAAACTCAGCTGGACCCCCATACAGCAAAGGTTTCTCATTCGTAAAAAAAGAAAGAAAGAGAGAAAGAAAGCCCGATATATGTTTTCTCCTTTTTACACCGCCCTCAAAGTAGAGCAAAAATTGTTGACTTTCTCCAAACCTAAAACTGCAAACAAAAAGAAAAACAGGAGAAATGGCGTATTAGTGAGCTACCGCTCATCCAACATAAGGCTAAAAGAGCTGTCAATCTCGAGAGCCTTAAAGTGGAATAATCTTCCTGCAAATGTAAAAAAAACAGTCGCTGAAAGATTTCAAGGAAAACGTGTCCTGTCATTTCGCGTCTCACGAATAAAGCACACGTGTATACATATCTACACTGATTATCTAGCATTCTATAACTCATATTTGTGAGAGCTAACACTTCCCACTCACATCGTAGTACATTTTAAATGGTACAAAGTAATCATATCAAGTGGCGCACTTCTGAAGACTTATACGACAGCTTGCGACTTATTTTTCAACACACGTCTCCATGCAATACCTAAACACGACTCTGAGAAGAGTTAAAATACGAGTAAACTTAGGTATAAAATCGAGCACTTCGTGAATTTACTACGTTTCATACGTATGATAACCATGAATAGTCTCTTTTCGATTAAATGATACCGATTATTATTGTATAATATTTCCACTCGTATGTCAATAATGGTAAATATTCCACGATTACGGATGGAAGTGCGGCAGGGTAACTTTTGATGCTCTGTGACTGTATTTAGTTTATGAACGCCCGGATCGCAAACATTTGTAACGCCTCCCACACTAGGTAATTTATTCATGCAAGTGTACGATAAATAATTTTTTCAAAGTAATGCAAATAGTCCAATTAATTACAACTATAATTGAACTTAACATTCACGCTCACATCAAGTCGATTATGCATCAGGCCTTGTCGTGAAATTAAATATTATGAAATAATACTCGCGTATAAAAATATATATATACATACACATAAAGTTGAACGCGAATTCAGCCGTATACCCAATGCCTATCACGTGAGTGTGATTTCAGCTAAATTTCTCGTACACCTGACTTATTACTTACAACTTCACGTAGGTCTGAAAACTGTTTTCATTATCATTACTTCTGAGGTGTTAGTGTGACCGTATTAAACGCATTATACCGACCCTCGAACCCTTGCGTCAAAAATTACATTTTACTTTCCTGTGTGTTCCTCTCACTTAACTAGCTTACACTATACGAATATGAAACTCCAGTGGCAATTTTAGTTAATAAATGTTAAGTAAGGGTTATTGAAGGTAGAACAGAAAAATTATTCTTATAATACACCCCTATTTAGAATTACCGGTACCTCATTGTGTTTATATTTACCGATGTCTTGACTCCTTACGTTCACAAGCACGACCCTTTACGTTTCAATTCTTTTTTGTCATCTGCTGCTATGCTATGAGTACTATACTGTAGCAACGATTAGAAACACTTCACAGGGACCAAGAGATGTAAAACTATTTCTATTTCAATATACCATAACTCTACTTCATGGCATCCCTGTTTTATTTCTACAGATATTTAGTCCCATGTTTCAACTAAATGTTCTCGGTTTATTGTCTTCACAAATTCGTTGATGTTTCATTGTACCACCATTCACGTTCAAATTATCGTTACTTCATTCTGTTTAATTCTTTATAGGTTTAACTATTTTTTCCATTTCACAGCTTATCTGTCAATTGTAATTCCCTGATTTTTTTCAGAAATGTACACAGAACCATACGTTGGTTTTGGTTAATGTTTAATCCAAAGAGCTGATCACCACTTCACACTCGAAGATAGGTTAGTGAACTGAGAATCACAACTGGAGTCTCAAAATGACATCCGCACGTATTTTTAGAGCGGTCGTTTTACTGACTCATACCTCTATGTGACTGAATTCAGAATCAACGATTTTTATTGTTTTATATTTTCACTTTCTAGAATTCGGAATGGGTTTGAATTTGGTTATTTTTGCAGTTTCTCGTATACATAAAAAAATCTAAAAAGGTTTACCATCTTTGCACTATAATTACTATATTAAGAGATGTTATCACGCTTCACTTTTCGTGCTTAGGAACGAATTTAGAATCACGATCCGAAGTTTTAATGCGATTTCCACACGTAATTTTTTGATGGCAGTCTTATAAATTCCAATTAGAACTTCCATTGAGATGTTCATGTTTTAATTTTAAGGCTGTAATTTTACTAATTGAAAAAACAAATGTTCTATACTTTTTAAGTGACTGATTTCGAAATAAACGATTCTTCTTTCTTTTTCTTCTTTCTGTCGAACAATTTATCTCGGAATATTTCAGGTGGATAAAGAGCTTTTAAGCGTTAGGTAATAAAACGCGATTTTCGTTTCTCCTTTGGATTGCTAATTGTACACTCTGCCGAATGGTGATCTGAAAAAAATGGTAGAACTTCTATGTTCGAAATTACATTGGAGTTGTTTGTAATTGCTACGTCAAGAAGAGTTTCCGAATTATCTGTTATGCGAGTTGGTACTTAGACCATTAGCGATAAGCTCAACCGGTATAAAATTTTAGACGACTGATTGTTTTTATTTGCATGATCGACGTTTAGGTCACCGGAAGCATAGAAATATTTCTTGAATTCAGAGACTGATTTAATTTTATTTTCAAATAAATTCCAATGTCATACATAGTGTTGTTGAGTGGTGCCGATAAAGACTACAGACAGACATGAATCATTTATGCTGCTTGTTCACTGACTAAGTAATTTTCGAAATTATTCCGATGAAAGAAAACTAATTTGTGAAGCCAGATCTTCCCACCGCTTGCTGTAGGAGTTACAAACCGTACCGCTTCATAGCAATGAAAAACTTTTTCATAACATACCCCAGATTAAAAAAAGCGCCTATGTATGCCAATTGTGCCTCGAAAAGTTTTACAGACGGGGGCTTGTGACGTGCGACCCACCTCTCTCCCTCACATGTAGTACACTTGTACACTTTAGTTGAAAACAGACGCCACCAGGCGGCAGATATGTCAACGTGGTTTGTATGCTGAACATGTATGGGTATTGCCGCTACGAAAACGTCACTCTAAGAATAAAAGTGGGTGGTGTTTATCGTTCGTGGAATAAGCAAGAGCAAAACCGATGACCTCGAGGTAAGACTTTCTTAAAATTAAGCATTGACTTGGGAGACTGCGTTTCACACACTGAAAATGCGTAAAAAAAGTGTCTCCGACGCCGTCGTCTGATCAGCGGCCTTGACAAGCACGCTTGGCACGCAGCTCTCAACAGACGTAGTCTGACAAAAACTCCGACGTCTACCAAATGGTAGATTTTGGTCACGAAGAGAAATATCACTATTATGACTTGTATACATTGCATAAAATCTTTGACTGCGAGCAGAAGTGACGAAATCCAATTAGAGAGTAACAACACATTCCCGAAATTATTTTTCTCAGTACTCTGTTGTTCTCTAAATGAATCATTTAAAGTTAATTAGTGGCCATGCCACTCAAGTCTACAGCTTGACAAAATACAGAACATCGTTCCTCAAAATCCAGATTAAAATTTTCAAAAGAGCAAGTTAAATAAAAAGCAATTTAACATTTAACACCATCTGTGCTACAATCCTGCATACTAGAAAACATTAATGTGTGTACGGGTAACAGGGCAAAACAGTTAGTAGGTCGAGCCTCGAGCTGCAAAAGGACATGCATTTCAAGTTCGCACTGCACTCACGTCAGGTCAAGCACGGACAAATATAGACACCCATGCAATGAAGAGCGAGAGCGTCAGCCGTAGAAGCCAGACTAATTTTAAACGCAGAATTTGGCCGACGAGTTCACCATCGGACGATGCGCGCTGAAGCTGCGCAGGGAAACTGTGACGTAGCAAGAGAATCTCGGGGCGTTGGTTGGGTAAATACCAACCTTCCCCCCCCCCCCCCCCCCCCAGTACGACGTAGTCTGGGGGACGAGTCTCGCTCGCTTACTGGGATGTCGCCAAACAGTCAAGTCTCTTATTGGTTTAGGGAAAACAGCTAAATCTCCTATTGGTTTAGGGAAAACAGCTAAGTGTCTGAAAGTCTCCTCTCTCTCGTCATAACGCAGCCCGTGATACAAACGCCAAAAACCCAGTACAATTTAAACCAGAACACAATGGGACGCTAGCCAACATAAAGCAAGAAAATAAACGTGGCAATTTCGACACAGGTTGTCATTTTCCATCATTAGAGACGACCTTCAAAGCTACAAATAGCGGCTGCGACAACAGCTTGTTACAAAAGCTCTAAATGATAATTGATGCGCATGGACACGCCATGAACTTTTCAACGTAACATACTTTGGGTTTGATGACGCCACGTCATCTATTGATTCCTTGCCTGACTCATGCGGAAAGACGGTAATTTCTGACTCATACATTTCATTCATGCGGAAACGAGGGTTGCACAGCATATGTGAAGTATATTTTTGATAACGCAAGAGAGAAATTCAATACACAGTATTGCTTTTGTCTCAAAAATGTATAATGTATGATCCCAAGCAGGTCAAACCGATGGTAGCAAAGATCGCATTCAAGTTTCAGCAACGAAATATAAAACTTGATCACAAATGCGTCGCATAAACGGTTCAGCCTAAGGAAGAAAAGATACTCAAATCAATTTTACGTTGAAAATTAGGACCACAGCTATCCTTACTTGTAATTTCCAAGTAGCTAGAGAAACAATGACTTCACTTTTGCAACAAAGAATTATGGAAACGAGTCACTCAATTTATAAACGTTGGTGTAGCGACAAACAATCTACGCAGATCTTGACGCCCATTGTATTGGAAAGCGACAACGTTTTCAGTCAGTAGTGAACAATATCCCTTCTTTCTTGGGAAGAAGGTGGTTAATTTTCACTATTACTCAATGTCAGTATTTTAGCTTCAGTCAGATACTTCTTGTCCTGGCAGAGGAAGAACAGGTGCAAATACACTGCTCGTTACATAAATTGAATCGTCCTCTCTTTGGTGGTTAGTTCTCTTGGATGGGGCACGGTATAGGTTAGGAATTAAAACCTGAATTAAAAAATGATTATGCATGTATCTCCTTAGCTAAAAAGCCTTTGGTTCAATGTATCCTACACCACTACATGTTGCACATGAGCAAGTAAGGGGCTATGTCTGATTCAGCCACATGAATTCATTTTTCAAAGAAATTTTATAACTTTTCAGATGGATTTTATAGTTTTATTACCTAAGCTTAAATTTACTAACTGAAAGAACTATTTCAAACGCTATTACGTGAAGTAACAAGTTCAATAAAACGGATATTCAGGGTGTTGACCGAGTTTTTAACAAATGTCAGTTCAATTTACTATGGTGAGAATTAGTATACATTACTTGTTATATTCATTGGTATCCATTATACACGGTGAGCTTTTGCGCACACTGCCTGCCAAAACAGTGACGTGATTGAAAAACTCATTGATTCAGTGAACCTGTTATTAACGGACTAATTGGAGGGTAGATTATTCGTTGACGTGAATATTCTCGACGTGACTATTCTGCATTTTCGTACCGGACATTCTGGCCCACATAATATGCATTCGAACCACCAGGTTCTGTCCGTTGCACCGGCTAACCATTAACATGCGGGGTCCGTAGATGAGAGGAGCAATCAATCCGTAGATGAGAGGAGCAATGAGTTCAATCTAATGATGGACCACATCATTAGATTGAACTACAGATTGAGATCTACCCGGCATTGATACTGTAAGTTTCTAGATCGATTGTAGCTCTAATTTTTGGACAGAATTTAAGTAACCGTTTTCGCAAATTGTCCAATGTTAAAGGAAGCGGCGATGAAGCATGCAGGTTCCTCTGCAGCTCATCCTATAAGTTCTCAACGGGGCTCAGATGTAGAAATTGTGGGCCATTTCATGTGTGCGAAATAATTCTTCGTGCTCAGAAAACCAGTCTTGCACACCTTTAACCCAGAACATTTTCGTTCTGGAATAGCCAGTTACCATCAGAAAAATGGAATAACAGACCGTCCTCGCTTCAACGTCTAATCAGTGTTTCCCATTTACGAGAACCGCACCTTGTTTCACAGCTAGTAACTCAAATTAACGGCAGACTCTCTTCTAATTTTAAAGTAATACTCGAACATTTTAGTATCTTCATGTTCTGTTATTAAAACATATAATTTTATGGTTTTCTCTACGTATTAGTATTATTTTGCTGGTATTTGGTATCTCTAAACCTTAAATGTAATTATTCTTATATTTATTAGACATTTTTCTGCGATTATTTGCTACCAATACACATATAATGTTGATAGAAATTGTTTTTTATAACGTCCCTCCACTCACGATGACATTTTTTACGAATCAGTGCACGTTACCACCTCAAATTATCGGCAACATAAGGCACAGTGCGTGTACGTTAAAACGAGGACGACCTGTAAACTGAAGGGGGAACGTTGCCATCAAGAACTTGTAAATAGTCATAGTCCTACGATTTCATTTTGTCCAGCCTAGAGTCGCAGATCTTAGTCCAGCCTTGCTAAAACAACCCCATAGTATTACACTGCCATCAGGTGCCTGTACGGTAGAGAAGATGCAAGATCATATACAGGTGCACGACTTTTTTGGGCCAAGCAGTGTATGTTCTTCAATCTTTGAGTAAAAATCAAACGGTTTTCCATTTTCAAGAACCTCGAGATAAGCAATGAGAACGTTCAGCGTACCGCTGCTAACGCCAAGCGAAGTGTTAAAACCTTCAGGTCTGCTTTCATAAGTACCGCTTCCAAGCGGAAAGTGAAATTTTCAGCCCATTCAATAAAATCAGACAAGTACACATTTTTTAAATTGTCCTTTAACGTACGGTGGAAAATTTCAAAAGGTGTTGTCTTCATAGAACGCTTAAATTATTAAAAACTTTTAGGACCACAAATCCTATAATACAGGAACTCGACTAAGAGTATTTGGGAGACGAGTCCTCGTTAATTTCTGAAGTGCACTTTTCACCCAAGTATTCAAAGCTCAATATTATCTATTCTCTTGACGTCGTTTAATTACGTTTTGTTTCATCACACGATTTTCAAATAGCAATTATTTTCTGATAATCTTGTTTGTCTTGCTGATGTTCCTGCATAAACACACCCTCACGCAGAAAATGATGCGCATCTTACATTTGTTACATATCTAGAATCTTGCTTCACGATCTCCGAATTATGCAATTGAACATTTCAATTTATTAATGGCAGTACTCAACCGCAGAACGAACAGCGTAACCTACTGTTATTGGTAACTATATTCTTAAGAATTAATGGTATCAACAAAGTCGCAACTATGCCATCCGACTCTAAGAGTATGGAAAATAACCTTAATTATAAGTATGATAATCATGGATAATGAAGGCAGGAGGGAGAATAGATTTTTTCATGTACTATAATTCACCTTAATGCGTGAAATTCTCAAAATCCAATTCACAAAATATCACATGTATACATACATTCTTTCCAATTATTTACTGTAAATGAAGGCCAAGGAACAGTCTCGGTAAGTTTTTCAATGCGAAGCCTCATTTTACAGCCAGTGTCTCGCTTTGACGCCGATTATACAGAGCGATGTTCAATGATTCGTCTGTTCGTGTACAGAACAAGTCTATTGCGGCAATCCATGCTAGAAATCTAGTATCTGCAGGGTGTTAAAAAAACGAGAAGGATCATACAAACTTCAACGGTAGGCAGAGACACCCAACACAAATACCTGCTTTTCTATTGTGCAGTTGGAGTAAACACGAAAGAAACCTGAATGATAAGCGTGAATTTGAAATCTCAACTTCATGAAAACTAACAGCGGGCAACTATAAGAAATGAATAACGTGAAATTCACACATTTTCGAGGGTGAAGTCAATTCAAAAGACGGAGCTGGGTACAATTGCCGTAAGCTGAAAAAAAATGACTTACGTAACACACACACGCTGAAGCACAAAAAAATAGAGACGTCTCACCTAACGTGACGCACAGAAGCAGGTCAGGTAATGCGTTCTCCTTCCCTTGAGCTAATTTTACCGCATTCATGAAACATTCACGATAAAGTTGGGCGTAGGCTCAATACAGTGACTTATGAAAAATAATGTATTTAATCCCTTTTTTTATAAAAAAGCTGCCATTACTTGAAGATCTTACAGTAAAAGTACCGTATATCATGTATTAATTCAAGCATTATAAATGGTAGTCATAATTAAATTAAATACGTCTGCAACTCGGAGTTACTTTTTAACTAATAATACTACGCCACTGGTATTCTCGGCCTGGAGTATTACGGTCACTCAGTGTATAAAATTAGACGTTCATTGTACATATGTAGACATGTTTGTAGCAGACTATATTGTAGGCTAGACTGTATCCAGGCTATGCGATGGAATGCAGGCGAGAGATGCGTAAGAAGGTGTGCACATGCGTAGGCGCCGCATTCTGAGGTCGAGCCTCATGCAGAGTTAATCAAGCAATGCCAAAGGGGAGAGCGAACGTGGTAACGGGATCCATCTCTAA
>VOMN01081134.1:0-17156 GCA_014899125.1 Orchestia grillus
GAACTTTACATATTTTAATTTGAAGCTAAAAAGGTGTAGATGTCATTTTCAACAAGGACTGTTCAATTTAGTTTTGATCTTAAACTTGATTTCCAACCCTTAACCTTGCACTGACAAAGCTTATTCAAGCAAGTTTTAAAAACTTCCCTTCTGCAGTAGAACAGAACTTTCACGTCATGGCAAACAAAACAAACAAAATTTAAGATTGATTCGTTGTTTTTAGTTATTAAATTTTTTCTCAGCTTAACTAGTTATTTACTGGAAATTGACTCATCTACTTGTGCTGAAATTCAGGGTATGTTAATGCGAGGCGTGTGTATTGCTATTTCACTGCATTTTCATTGATATTGGTATCATAGGAGTGTGCATACATTTGAGCAATAAAAAAAATGGGATATTCAAAATTTGATGTCTAAAGATTCATCCCAATTCGTAAGCGAAGCCGATCTAAAAACGCCAAGCTGCCAACAACAGGCATCATCAACATCATGTTTCAATTGAAACCAGTCAGGAATAGGGTATTCAACTGTGAACTATTTCGAGGCAAGAAGTTCGTGTTTGGAAAATATATTTAAACTAAATAATCAAAACCTCCTTCGCCGGATGCTGCAAGTCATTCAAAGCGATCGCTTCCATCGCTCTCATCAAAAAGAAACCAATGCATTTCTTGTTTTGCTGATAGCTTCAGAACAAGAGCTATGATACACTTTAGATATCGAGGAATTTACTTTTCCATGTTATAAAATGTTTGTGTCTGTGAGAAGGCAAATCATTGAATGGTCTTCATTCAGAAGAACAAAAGTTTGCATTGTGTGCAATGGTGCTCACTGAATGCCGGCTTCGCATTTCGTACCTGACTTTTTAACGTAGTATTCCGCATCTGTTAGGTCAGGACTCTTGAATGTATTTGGAAAAATTAATCACGACCACGGAATGGAATCTGGAGTGACTGTGGTTTTAACCTATCTTCAAAATCTAATGAAAAATATAAAAAATGCGGTCAATTTGGTCTTATTTCGAATTGGAAGAACCTAAATTTTACAAAAACCGTGACTGCAATTTCTAAATTACGCAATTTCTAAACTTCTAAAATGCTATTTCTAAATTGCAAGTAACAAATTGCATGTAACAAATGTAAAAAATCTGAACAAATAAGGCAATTTCACTGTAGTTGATATAGAGTAACGGGGCTCCATTACGTCTTGACACGGCAACCACAACTGAGAAGTGAGAGTTCGATTCCCAGTTGAGCAAACGGATCGGAAAAGGATGCTTAAACTTCACCTTCATTACATCACTCACGCGTCAATAGTATTCAGGCCCTGAAAACGTACGATGTACTCTACGTCAAATGTGTAGGAAGTAGTAAAGTTCCGTTATTATCTCTCAGAATATTCGTAAGTACGTCGCAGGTCACTCTCAAAAAAACTATTATATACCTCATATCATCCGAAGTTTTCTTATTTTTGGTTAGAAATAGATTTATGCTTGTCATTACTACTGGTAGTAAACATAAAAATATCTTTTAAAGTTCATGAAAAATTCAAATTCGGTGTTGTTATTAAGTTTTATGCAAAGAATATGCTGCTGCAATAATGTGTAGTTTGAAAATTTCTGAGCTAATAAATGAGTATTTCGAAACTTTACGCCTATTACTGCCTGATTATGCCTTTTTTCTTGTTATGTTAAAGTGCACAGCAAGAACATTTCCCAGATGAATTTTATGACGCTAATTTTTGCAATGATTTCATGGGACCACTGAAATATTGAGCTAAAGCAAAATATAAACGACCTACACCATGATAAGTTTGGGCCTGTAATTTCCATCAGAAAATTCGAGTTTGCGATTCACAGAAATTTGTGATGACCTCGAGTACCGATCCAATAAACTGATTTAATTTCCCTGCTGACACTAAACCCCTTTTAGTGACAGCTTCGCGATGAATTGAAATTCAGCATTCTTGAAAATGCTTCGAACACACAGTCTTCAAAATAAATTGATGTGAACCTTCGTGATGGNACTGAGACACCCTGAAACACTCGTACCGTACCCTCAGACACTCGTACCATGCCCTGAGACACTGAGACCCCCTGAAACACTCGTACCGTGCCCTCAGACACTCGTATTATGCCCTGAGACACTGAGACACCCTGAAACACTCGTACCGTGCCCTCAGACACTCGTACAATGCCCTGAGACACTCGTTGCGTGCCCTGAGACACTGAGACACCCTGAGACGCTTCTACCGTGCCTTGAAAAACTGAGACACTCAGAGACACTCGTACCGTGCCCTGAAACACTCGTACCGTGCCTTGGGACACTCGTTCCGTGCCCTGAGACAATGATACACCCTGAGACACTCGTACCGTGCAACACTCGATCTGGGCATTCAGAGGCTTTGTATCACTCACGCGAACGAAATGATTGTTCCAGGCACTCTTGGAGCTTCTTTTACGCTTCGAGATATTGGGATGATGGAGGCATTGAATTTGAGGTTCTTCGAATTGGGGACTACCTTTTGTTTGATTTGAAATGGAGCTTGTTGAAATATGACGTGAATGTCATAAGTCAAGACAATTCAATATTTAACACAAGGAAAAGGTATGATATAATACAGCATTCAACCAAGACAATCCCAAATTTTTTCGCAAAGTCTTGGAAACTGTGGACGAAAAGGGGCAGAAATTTATTAAGAGAATGTAAGCATAAAATATTTTCCTACCATTGAAATTTTACTACCAGAAATCATGAAACTTTAGACGAGTCCTTAGTAATATTCCTATTCAGTTTTGCATGTGAAATATTTTACTAACTATGCAGAGTAATTATGAACTACTTCATACAAACACAAAGCTGGAAAAGCTGGCTAGCTGCCCTCGAAATAGGCCTCTTACAATTGTAAGTAGACTCTAAGCAATTGTGTAGCGTGATCTTATTCTAAACAAATGTAACAAAGGCTAATGAGACAATAACCCGGAACGAGGACGTCAGATGGTAGATACTCTTGATTTCCACACAGTGAGTAGCTGTAAAATCGCGTAAATTAGAAAAAAAACGGTAAATTAGAAATCTTGTGCGTTAGAATGTTACGGACGACAAAATATTTTTGTTCGTTATGTGATGAGACATTCAGATTCATGTAGAACAATTACTGGGGAAATTTAAACAAATTCAATAAAATTGACTGAAAATATCGATACCAGAATAGGGTTAGTTCGCGATGTATTATTGTAATACCTGATGTATTATTGTAATTTTTGCGGAAACGTAATGAATGATATGTTGCCGTAGCGTCGAGCGAAAACTCAGTCTGTAACGTATTATTGTTTGTAAGGCATTATCTTTGTCTGTAACGTATTGTAGTTTGTAAGACATTATCTTTGTCTGTAACGTATTGTAGTTTGTAAGGCATTATCTTACTCTGTAACGTATTGTACTTTGTAAGGCATTATCTTTATCTATAATGCTTGATCGTCCTCTGCCACGTTTTATTCTAGTTTGGGATTTGTATATTTCTTTATAACGTTCTATTGAAGCAGGGCATGCCTTTTCTGTAATTTATTTTTCAAGGTTAGGAATACATTATTGTAGTGTGCAATGGATGATCGTAGTTTTTAGTATATTATCGAGGTCGCTGAGGAATTATCTAGGCTTGTGATACATCATCGTAGTCTGTAATGCACTTTCGTGGCTTGAAATATATTATTGTAGTCTGCAAAAAATTATTATGGTACGATACATTATTGTTGTCTTCAAAGTATTATCTTTGTTTATAATAAACGATCGTAGTCAGTAAAATACAATCGTACACTGTAATACACTATCGTAATTTGCAATGTAAAATATTATCGCAACCAGCAATAGCCCCAGCAAGTCTTGACCTACACCCTCATACGAGCTGGGGTCGAACAGCTGTTCTCTAACTTGTATTCGACCTGTACGAGTTGGTCTGGTGCGTGGGGATTGTTTCCGGCTGTACTTATTATCAGCGGAGAGCGAAGAAGTTTAAAAATTGCATTAAGCTGAAGGGATGTTTTTGCAGCCGTAAAGTTTTCGCGATGTTTAATAAAGAATTATCTAGGCCTGGAATGGTTTATCAGGGTAAAAATTAGGGTTCTACAACGGAAATAAAAAATGATTTGTCATAATTTTTTTCACCATCCGAATATGTGAACGTCATTGAAGCTTAAGGGCGTTGGAAGTTTGCATGGTGAGTAATATAGCCTCAGTATTTCATATTATTTATACTTGTTGTCACACCAATTACATGAGATAGTGTCGGCTTTAAAAGGTTGTGCTATGGGCCTGGAGTTATTTATATTTGAAAGCATGTTTCTATTTGGACTTCAAATCGTTAAGGAAATTTGCAGCGGTTGAAATGTTCAAGTACTGATAACGCAAGAAGTGGCATTTCGCTCCCAGAATTCTGTGAATAACAGAAAGAATTCAAACTTTAGGCGCACCTGAAAAAATATTTTCTTCAATGTTGGACAAACGAATTCATCGCAAAATACGTCCACGAATCTGTCTACCTACCTTATACAATACTAAAGCTCTGACCATCTTGCTCGCTAACTTGTTTCCCAGTAGCCGTACACACGCTTCAGCAATAATATTCTACAGAAATCGAATTTCTCAATAAATAAATTGAGACTTTTTCGACGAATCATGGTTACTGATCATCGGGATAAAAGTGAATGATTTATTGTTTTTGGCTGTGAGATATTTTTTAGGAAAGGAAGAAAATCTTGCGGCTCAAACAAGACTTTAAAATAGCCGCCCAACGGGCTACAGGTAGTCTAGTGTGACCATATGTGCAAAGACAGGGGACAATGTTAACAGAGGAGGTACACAACCGTGCTACACAACCACATCATTGAGGCTTGTGTCGGTGGAACAAGGCGCAATAGCAGGGGTTTCCAGACTGTAGATTCCGGACATTAACTTTTTATAATCTCTGCGCAAATATTTACTTTTTATAATCTCTGCGCAAATATTCACTTTTTTATAACATTAACAGGTTGGTCGCGATTGAAGATAGTGTGGGTTTGCAGTGCTGGCAATCGGTTCGCGTATTTTACTTACGGGTTCAGTACGTTGTGCCGCAAAATTAGTCAATTTATATAAAAATACAATTAACTAGGAGAATGTTAGGCGTCTTGAAAGTTCCATTTTCGTTTCATATAAGGACTTTAGCAGGACAATTTTTTTTTGGTTGTGAAAAAATTGGTTTTTGCCCGTGTGTATCAAGAATAAGGATGTATACATTGCTGTTTTGAAAAGTTATATCTGTACACGTATGGCACACATCGCGAATGACGTATTAAGTAGAAAATTCTGAAAATTAAACTAGCGGTAAATTATAATTTAGTGCCTGCTCTATACTGGAAATGTGAATTGACTAACTTGATAATTTACCCAGAAAAGGGCTTCTAAACGTATTTATAGATGCGAATATATCTATATAGCAGGGTGGGCCAGAAAGAATGTCAGAATAAAAAGCTTTTATTACTAACAACTTCTAAGACAGACATCACAAACGCTTATCAAAAGGTTTATCAAATTTCAGATTTTTATACTTCGCTCATCGCTATATTTATATAGACGTTAGCATCATATTTTACGACAATTAACATTTCACGTAAAAATTTCCACCTTAATATGTAACCTATATCATTTAACTCTTGACTTACTTGCGCTCTGTAGGGAAATAATTCAAAATTTTTCTTGAAAATTGTTCGTTAGGATTATGCCTCGGTGTGTATTTAGACATGATTACATCTATTTTAAGAGACCTTTTGTTTATGCACTGAAGGAATTAGATAGGAAAAAATTCATTGGTCCAGACTCTCGGGTACGAACTCGTAATCAGCAAGACTGTGTCATGTGAAGCAGTTCAAATCAGTGATGCAGAAAATTACAACAATTTCGTTTGAGATTTACAGTCATTTTTCAAGGCACGGGGAAGCTAGTTTACGCATGTTAATTTTTGATGCACCAGGAGCCCCAGACATACTTAAATCTTCGTTTCAATTCCCGTAGATTTTTTCAATGGTATCCACTAACGTCAACTGCACCAGAATGTAGTTTTCCTAAAATTGTACAGGTGAAGAGCGTTGATAGAATACTGAATGCCGCATAGTAAGTGTATGCAATCTGAAGGAAACGACATGTTTTATTCGATAGAATACGATATGACAGGATTTCGGTTAGCGTAGTTTAGTTATGAATAGTTGACTTCAAAGAAAATGTTGAGGTGCATCTGTCACCCACTACAAGTTTACCTGTGGAATTCCATTCCTTTGAAGAGCGAATAGAGTAAATCCTATTATTTGGCTGGTCGCATGCACTTGCAACTCATGAAAACTGAGTATATCGGCTCCGAATATTGATAATATCATGTATTAATGAGACCGTCCTATTCACTCCATTATGGCCACCAGAGTTATGCGGTTTTAAGGTTATAACATGCACCTTCGTGAGACCAGGTACATCGATGGATATATTTTTGTTTACAGAGCAGGATCTACGTTTAAGGTGAAATAGTAGCGAGTGCTGCAAACGCTGCCTAGTAAAAACATTTTAAGGGAAAGGGACATACACCACGATCACTCACAAGACATGATCAGTTGAATGCTCATATCGACCCAAATCTGAGCACTGAACTCCCGGTCTCGAAACCCGAAATGTGCCCCAAAAATGAACATCGCGCTGATTTCAACCGGTGCCGGGGCACCTCATGGCGCTTTAAATTTTGACCCAATGACTAGATTGAAAGTCCAGCAGCACAGTCACGAATTGGAAAAATTATCTTTCGATTAACTCACTGAGTTCCGGCGGACGAACATTTTCACGTACCCTTCGCTTCGATGATTACAGTTATACATCGATGGTTACAGTTATGTATGCGGTATACAGTTGTCTCTGTACACTGTCATTCTGATTTTCTAAAATTCATCACTTAGTTACCTGAAAGATAACTTTTCAGTGGAGTGTCTCTTACTATCAAAGAAAGTCAATTCAACATTCATTTTAAAAGAAGCGATGTTACAGAGCGCCGCAGAATTACCGTGGGTTGTGTTGTGTGCACACGCTGATCGATTGTCGCCTGCAAGCACTCAATTTTAAAGCACTGGAAGCGAAGAGGCTTCTAAGAGATTGAAAGGCTGAAAATACGCCTAAAGATTATGTATTTTGTTTTGTGACTGGAAAATTACAGTTATTATGGTTAAAGTCATATATAGTTTAATCCAATAATCCATGCCTATATTTCCCTCTATTCAGCAACCATGAGCGCCATTTCGAACAAGAAGACGGACTCCTGTTCCGTCCAGACAACAAATTTCATCCAATGAAGGGACCGGGATTAAAAGTTTCGATATTTTCTGAAGGACTTTCGAATAATACGAGCACAAAAATTTTGTCAAGCGCACATACCACCTCTTATGCAAATATTTCCAGCCTCACAGAGAGGAAAAGTAAGAGAACATCCATCCAAGTCATCATTTATTCGATGTGAAACCCAGCAGCTCGACGTCCTTACTGCGAGTTTGCAAGAAATCTTTGATCTTGGCATCCAAGTCGTCCCTCAGAAGCGAGTTTCCCTGCAAATTCAGTCATCCACGGCTGAAAGAAGTCCGTGTCATTAATTAAAACTATCTCTCTCCCTCCCTCTCTCTCTCTCTCTCTCTCACTGATAATATATCGCAGGTCTGATCAGCACGCTTGTCTTCAAACACTACACGCTCAAATGAATGTTCAAAATACTAGAACGGTGCATGTAATAACAAGCCAGAGAGTATCCTCGCGTCCGCGTGAAAGTATCTTCGCATCCACGTGAGAGTATCCTCACATCACGCGAGAGTATCCTCACATCACGTGAGAGTATCCTCACATCACGTGAGAGTATCCTGACATCACGTGAGAGCAGCAGTACAACTCGCCTCACCCAGCGCCCCGTAGTCAGGGTGCGGTGCAACAACCAAGCCTGCCCTCGTGCAGCTATCGCCTTTTTCTACATCTGTTCACTTGAGAAGCGACCTCGTTCAGGCAAGAAAGACTTCAGGAAATTGGTTTCCCGGTCCAGATCCCATCGTCACAGCGAGGCCAGTGCTCTAGATCTCGAGGAATATTTTCTGCGCGGCTCTTATTGAGAGCTCTCGGCACGTCAGGCTTCGACATTTGATGTTCAGAAGCTTGAACTTTATGATGAACTGAGCGCTAGGTCGGATGCACGGCAACTGAGGATGCGAAAGCTCCGCTTGCTACAACCAATCACATCTTGTGCAAATATTTCTATTGCTCATGCAAAATGAGAGTGCTTTTTTATTTTCAATTGGATATATGAAAGATTTACGTTCAAGATCTTTTGCTGAAATTTCGTCAGTTATTTCGTTTCATTTTCTATAGTGTGGAATTACTTATTTGATTTAAATGTGCTCGATAAGATCATTTCTTTGTATCATAGTTTTCCATTTTGTTCCAGATGTTTAAGTTGGTCATTACGGTCGAAAACGTTGACTACCTGAAGTCAAATAGTAAAGAATTTTACACTTCTGAATGGGCATTGTGTGCCTTTATATATATACATAATAACCATTTTAGAACAATGTAAGAGCAAACTGAAATGCTATCATGTCCTAGATTTGGCAACATTCTTCGCCAGTGCAGCCAACATGGTACATAACTGATGTAAGGGATCATTATCGACAAATAATAATAAGAAAACAAATAATACTACGGTACATTAACTTTACGAAGCGTAACTGTTGAATTGAAGCTTTTTCTTGAATGTTTGCGGGAGATCCTTAAGGTTCTAAGCATCTGATAAAAATAAACTCGTGAGAAAAATGGGAACATTCAATATCGATTGGAATTGCTCGAAAGAAGGATAGCGACGCTGTGAGTGACAGAGGCAAATCAGTAGTTACTGTACGATGGTGAGGGTAGAAATATGCTTAGGCCTAGGAATTTTGACACAATTCTGTTCTCTCTGGTGCTGCTTTTGCTTTGCAACGTCGGTCTAGCAACTTCAATATTCAAGTTATAACGTTCAAGTAATGTTCAATTAGCTCCAGAGACTACTTACAGCTGGTATATATGGCATGGCACACCCGTAAATGATAACCAAGGAGATACCGATTGTCTTCATCATACACACAAGTTTCAGCTCGAGCTATGAATGACACTTAGTGACGCATGTGTCTTCAAACTACGTCCCAAGAAGTGGATTGTGCCTGTTCATATTTTTAGCCAATCCAGAGGTCTGGAAAGGAGTAAAATTTGCATCCCTAAGCAGTTACACTAACTTTATTTTAGAATCGCACCAAGGCAATGTTACATTTCATTTTTCGTATATCTATAGCATTTGTATGACCACACATTATGGTTTGAAGATTTCCAGAGGCATGTCAGTAATGCGTGATAGTATTTTTGAGGAATCTGTTGCATTCTCTAGCTTTATTTTACCGTAAACATAGACATCATTCCAGAATCCCAGAGTACCACCAAACAAACGCTAGGCTTCAACCGACAGGAGAGGTTTCCAGCACATCACTTTTTCTGCCATACAAATGTAAATGAGGCAAGCAAGTGACGAAGAAAGTTTCTTTTGTAATCCACATTGTAGAAGGAATCTCTTGAGAAATAATTCAATAAATCGAGACATTGCATGCCATGGCAAAGTTGTTTTCCCGCTGTAATTTTCGGTGGAAAACATACGAAAGCTTTGCGATGATTGGTCGCAATCTCATCGAGAAAAATGTGTGAAAATGCACATAAAATGTAAGACCTTTAATTAAATTGGTGTTCGACACTTTTGTGCGATTATGTACAATTATTTTGGCTTTAGCTTATTTGTGTCTTCTATAACATTTCAAATCGTTTTATTTTTCTAAGGCATGGTATAAATTTTACTATATACATGGGATGCATGATACAAACCACATGTCTACATGATTGCCTGCTTGTGAATAAATTGATATCATACTGAATTATGTTTTTCTAGACCCCAGATGCTCTATGGATGTGCGGATGTGTTGCGGAGAGCGCAACTTTCAAGTGAAACTCGAACACAAAATGGTTTGGATCTATTGTGCTCAATAGAAAACAAGTTCTGTTCTCATAACCTGAGCCACACAGGACAAAGCTGGGGCAGCCAATCAGGACTCCAATCTCCGCGCGCAATCTCCAATCGCTAAAATCCTGCCCCCGTTGGATGAGAGGAAGATGGATGCTGCACGGTTGACGCCGTAGCTATGCAAGGGGCTCTGAAATGGTTAGCCATTTCCAATGCAGTTATTTCTCCATGCAAATTCCTCAGTGTTTTCAAATGAATTGAAGCTAATGGTCTACATCTACACGATGTCTCACTCAGAAATAAGACAATGATTTTTGACCTCTGTAATGCTGAGGGGGACTCGTTTTTATTATTCCAGTTCCTCTAAAAAAGATTACTTAGAGCTGGTCTGTATGATGGGTACTCATTGAAATGAAAAAAAGGTATAAAACATTTGTTCTCTTTATTTAAGAAGGAAATTTAGGGACAACAAATGTATACCAAAAAGCAAACGTTGTAGTAAATTATACGCCGTGGTCATTAAAACGACTTCTCTCAATTTTAATTCACAAATTCATTAGAGATATTTGAGGTTCTCTTTCCACATCTCAACGAGAAATTACCGAACGAGGAAAGCCTCTTTACCTTAAGAAACTTCTACTAAATCAGCGTAGCACAGATTACAGAGGGTTGGGTTGGGTGATTTTCAATAGGACTGTTCAATATAGGTTAAATTTTAAACTTTATTTTCATCACTTATTATAAACATTGCTGAAACTGAAATACTTTTCTACAGGGCCGTGCTTTTAGCTAGAGATGGAGGACAAGATATTATGTCGAAAAGCGGCGTTCTTCCTTACGTTGAGGGGATTTAAATGTTCTAAATTGGGACGTACAATTAGCTCTGTAAATACTCAAGCATCGATCTGACCAACCACTAGGTTGCAGTGTAGTACGTTAGTCTGAACCGTTCGGTTGGAAAAAATGGTCATTATGAACCTCAAACATTTCAATTGGTCTTAGGCACAGAAATTAACCGAATCCCTTTAAATGGCCCAAGTCTATAGTCCACTACAAACATTTGCATACGTGATGCATTTGTAGGAGGTGGAAAAAGTGCATGAAAATTCCTTCAGGTGTGATCCAACAACGATGGAGGTCACCTAAGCACTACACATACATGCCATCGTGTTCGCAAATGACTCACAATATTACAGGCAAAGTTCAAGCGACTGGAAAATAAGATAAATGAAATTCCCCAAGACTCTTTTCTTTTTATCTATAATTCAGGATGGAGGTTTCTTGGATACTGGCACATAAATTTCAGTTAGGAGCGGTGAAGCCACGGCATGCTGTGGGCAGAGCTTCGATTCTTACCATCATGACTCAACTCTGTATTTCCTGCCAGAAGATGCTGCCATTATTCTCTGCCACCTTACAATGTTGCGGAAAATCGCTTGCAGGAGTTACAGCACCGCCATTGCCGGGCTGTTCGTGCCGGCAGCCTCGGAACACGAGCAAAGGAGTCTCGTTTGTTCGACGTTATCTCAGCTTCACGACTTCCGCACAACTGGACGCTGGACCTTCATTATGACAGCAAGTTAATGGGAATTATCTCTCCAGCGCGTTACTTTCGCGCGCCTGGTTTTTGTGAAGCCGCTCCTTTGGAGATTGCGTAGAGTTTTTTGGGGTACACCCATCAATGGCAGGAAGTGCTTTAGGTTCTTCTCAGGGGGCTAAAATGGTCTGTGTTGTACGTGTAGCATATTCTGCACGTGTTGCGCTTAGGATGTTGGTCCTGAACCTACGCTTATAGACATATGCTGTGGCCAGATCATTTAGAAAACCGTTTCATGTGTATTTAAAAGCTTCCTGGCTCGAATGATGGCGACTCGTGCGCAGGGAAATTAGCAATGTTGACGCAAATGCACGCCGTTTTTCTGGCGCTCTTACCGAAGACAAGGTACTCCGAAATATTTGTATTTAGACCATGAACTTACTTAATTTTTTAGAGTGGAAAATAGAAATAGACTCTCAAAATGCGTCTGATTGAAATTCTCCAACTACAATATATCTATTTTTTCAAGTAAGGAATTGCACAGTACTAGCTTGGAAATGTATACAGCTTCAATATTTTTTAGAACAATGTCAGAAAAAGTGTTCAGTGAAATAAAAAACACCAGTTTGTACTTTCCGTTAGGAGAGGGAATATATTACTAAAACCTCTAATTCTTCAGAGCACTTAAAACGCTCATTCCTCACAGTGGAAAAATTCCTCATTCGCCGCAGCATTTAAACCCTTCATTCCTCTCAGCACCTGAACCACTCATTTATTTCATTAATTTCAAGCCATTGAGAAAAAAACCTGTTGTAAGTAATGGGAACTGTAATTGAGTAATTTTTTTCCGTTTTTTATTTCATTTACAGTACAATGACTGTCATCCTCAACTTTTGACTGTCCCGAAAGTTTTGAAAAATCAAGCTTCACTAAAACATTCATTCGACGGGCTATGTGGTCTTGTAAATACGGAATCTCCACAGCTTTGTACGTAGGATGGACACAACAGACAGCGGAGAAACTGGACAGCCTCTCTTAATCCAAGCTGGATGTAACTATGAAATAAATTCCGGACATGTAATTTTTACTTGTCTTTGTACAAGATTTGCACTAAGCGAAGCTGAAAGCTTGCCTTCGTATGATATCGTGTTGATGTCATCAGAGTCTTTTGACCCGAAGTACGTCCGGTGTCGTAAAAATTTTCTTGAAAGTTTTTACAAAAGTCTCGCAAGCAATCTAAATGGAAATGACTCAAGAGTTCCTCTGGAGAGCCGCGTCGGTCCCGGTCCCTCAGGGACGTCTGTGGCAAAGTGAAGCGAAATAAGAGAGGCATCTCTTCATCATCACGTGATCAACGGACTTCAGTCTTCCTCATTTCCATTAGGCCTTCAATAAACTCGCATTTAGGTTGAAACTTGCGTCGTAACGGGGAATTTTAAACTCCAGCGGGAAAAGGTCTATTGTGTACAATTCAAATTCTTTGTATTGAAGTTTACCTTTAACGTTGAAAAATTTATCCTCTGGAGATCAGAAAAATTCAATGAATGCGTTTGTGATAAAGGGAGCAGAAAAATATAGACTGGAAAAGATAACCACACATGTGTACAGTAAGAATGGACTGCAGGAGGCGGAACTGCATCTTTTTTAGCACGACTCTTTTGACAGAGCGTCTATGATTATCTATACTTTTCGCAGCCCATGCACAGATAACGCTGCCGGATAGTGAATCACCGATGGGGCTACAAAAAAATTAGGCCCGGGTGATAACATCGTTGTTGGCAGCTTTTCAATAAGTATCAGTCAAAACGTACTCGAGATAAAATTCCAAAGAGAACAGTCAAACTATGAAATCATCTACTCGTCTATCAGAGCTTCTCAAACTTTCTTGGGAATGTGCCACATACCGGCAATGTTTCATGGTAATATTAACTTCTATCGGAAATTAAACATAGAGTGTATGTAATTTTCTATCATTTTCCCATCCTCTATTTATTTTGTAAGCAAACGACACAATATTAATACACATAAAACCAGAATTGGAAGCTGATGGCTTGCGTGCCGGCACCTGTCTGGTGGCCCTTTGAGTAAAACTGATCTGTGATATATTATACTAAACCTTAATTAATCTTCAAGTCTCATCTCTAAGCAATTAAATAAGAGTTTGTCCTTCATATCCAGGTTACGATTCATTGAGAACAAAGTGAATTAATTATTTTCTTTGACCTTGAATGTTTGTCTGGAAATGAAAAAAAGATACTGAGGGGCTCAAACGGGGCTTTAAAACGCTCGAAATATTAGAACTTATATTTATTTTCTGGATGATATCATGGACTCGCTTGGCACAAAACTCCATTTTTCACTTAATTTTCTTAGCATCCTTTGAGGCTTTACAATGTTGGCATAGGCAAACAGCTGAGAAATCGCTGAGAAATCAATAGATATAGAAATTGAAACTATGTATTTTATATCCGCATATACATAAGCGAATGACCCAGCGGGTCACAGCAGGTGGTCTACTAAAACCATAAAATGAATTTTACCCACAAACGTGATGCAACAGCTGCATCTCGCATCTCTTGAATTTCAATGTGGAACTAATGTTGTGAACTTTTTTGATGGATAAAGAAAAAAATTCAGAGGTCGTGGAATGGAACTACATAATTTTGCGCTCATAAGTTGCATCGGAGTTTTGCCTTGCCTATCAGAAAAACAAATCATTTTTTTCATAGGCGTGTATAGTCACACTGTGACTCAAAATGAACCCGCCTGATCAGAATATATTTTCGTGGTCACCTTGCACGGATAATAGTTCATTACAAATCCAAAAGGATGAGACTCACCAGATGTTATTATCATCAGATGCTACCAAACGCTATTATCAAATTGAGCGCTATGGCAACGCTTAACAGGCAAAATTATTTTGTCATTAAGGCTGCAGGTTCCGTTGTACATAAAACTAACTGAAACCTTAAGTACATATGTGATGAGGCTACGTTTAGCTTTTTACAAAAAATTAGCGCCATCCTTATTGAAAAGGATTTTAAAGTCGAAATATGAGCTAAAAGGACAAACTCCTGCCGCAACGGTCGTCTCACGCGAGTGCGTCAGTTCCGCTCACGTTGTGCCTGTCTAGGAGCTGGCGGGTTACTGATTTTTCAGAGAAATTGTGTAATTTCCTGAAATGTAAGTGGTGCCCTAAGTTTTCAGGTTGCAATTTCTCCCGATTTCGATTCGAAATCTACCCTTAAAATCATTATAATTATTTAGTGAAATGTACACAGTTTGTTACATCTCTACGTGATGATTTTTCTTGATTTCAATTCGAAATTTGTAATTAACATGAATGATTCTTCTTTATTTGGATTGGGAATATATTATTATCAGAAATACTGTTCAGTGACTTCGATTCAAAATAAACACTTACCACTTACAAGTCTTGAGTTCGATTTGAAAAGGATTCAACAACAATATCAATTCGATTGATCAATTTGGCAAGTCTTGTTCAGAGTAGGATTTACTCTCAAGTGCCATGTTTTCTGAATGTATTTGAAATTTATATTCATCCATGTGAAACTTCGACGCATGCGTGAGGTATAGTTAATGAATTTTTGGTACACTAGAAACTCCTCATTTATGGTATAGGAGAAAACGCAAGCCCTTGTTGATTCACTCATTATGAACCATTCAAACATTCAAACAAAGTCAAACTCAGCACCGAGCTCATTCCCTTCCCCAGCAGATCTTTTCAAAGGATAATCTCAGAACACATCTCGAGAATTAATTAATTAATTAAATCAGCATTAGCGCCAGGTTGCTGAGTTCTCTTCAATAATTTCACATCAGAAACCCGGCGAAGTTCTGCATGGCGGAGTGGCGGCCCTCAGTTTACGTAGCAAACGAGGCTGTGCACAGCGGCGCTGGCCTTGTTTACGTCCGTCCCTGAGAGCAACAAAGCGAAGCAAATTTCTAGAGCCTAAAAATCCGTCCTTTCTCAAGCTCACCCACACGAAAATGGATGCGCCCTCAGTGAATTCATTTTGGAGATCTGCTCTGAGAACTTTATTTTCAGTGCACACTTTGACTGGGTCGGCAGTGCAGAGAAGCAGAAATAGCGAAAGGTAGGAAGTTGAGGCACATAATTTTGCCTTAATACTCCATGTGCACATGCAAGTTTCTCTCAGTAACATCGTACGCATGAAATGTTAACTGTTAAACGTTTAGACTAACAGTTGGCGTGAATGAGTGAATCATGAATGAAATGATGAATTTTAAGTTTTGAAATGTTAGACATGTGAGTCAAATTTTGGACCGAATATTATCAGAATGTGGTCAGAGTTCAAATTTCTATGGAAATCAGCGGGTTTTTAACATCTGGGTATTTCTGCTTCCAAGTGGTGAAGTCTCCAATCCAAAGTTGCAGTTAAATACGCAAGTTTAGTTCGAGAAAATTAGGACGCCAAAGGTTACATTTTCCGCATAGATTACTAAGATGAAGCAATTAATGGAGCTACATAGATTCTTATCACACAACTATGAACTTGGCAGATGCGCGCAGTGTTGCATTCGAATCATCTCTCAAAGCGCAGCATTTATATTGATTGGTCTTCCATTGCAAAGTTGCTCACACGAAATTGATTTTTTCTTCTAAACTATGAAATAATCAAGCTATCTCGTCATAAATTAACATTTGCTACTGAAACTTTCCCCTAACTTCAGATTTGACATTTGGATTCCATCAAACTGATTTTTAAGCTGCAGCGATTCATTTCTGGTTCGTACCTCGACAATGTACGTTCAATAAAGCCTGCCATTTCATTTGAAGAGAGCCCGGGCTTTTTTCTTAACACATCGTGACAGCAGGGTCAGGATCGCGTCATTCAATGTTCAGTGCATCATAATTTTGCGTTCTAAGGGAAGCTTTTCTCACAAGGCACATCCCCTTTTCATCCCCCAGTCAACAACGGGGCTTGCATAGCGACCCTCTCAACTTCAGAAAGCGCTTTCACATAAATTAAAGCGACCCTGTCGCATCGGTAAGCGATGCTGCTTTGAAACTGAGACCCAACTGCATTAGTATAATTACTGTAATAGAAAGTATTCCTCATGAGGAATGTGACCGCTGAAACAATTCGGTAAGTTGGATTTTCGGCGCAAAGCTTGAAAGAGTGAGTTGTTGTGGCGGAATTTTTTGCGAGCGAAACTATCGAACAGCTTTGAAAGTGGTAGAACATCGTTCACTGAAGGCAAGTTGAAGACATCTCTTAGTAACTGAATAAAAGGACGTGACTTAACTCAACGTTCGGGTTTGTGAATGATGAACTGGAGATGTGCGATTTTTACGCGTATTTCAGCAGGGGAGAATAAACTTACAAAATCGGATATTGTGAAAGTCCACTGAAATTTTTCTCACACTTCAGTATTCTGGCTCCACGACGCAAATGGTCGACGCGAAAGCGTTAAGCTTCAGATAATGTCCAAATTAGCATACTTTATTTTCGCCAAACTCTTCTAGTTCCACGTCACCACCTCTCAAGAGGTCT
>VOMN01081136.1:0-21620 GCA_014899125.1 Orchestia grillus
CAGTGTGACTCTAACGCGACCCCGATTTTCAATTGGGATGGGCCTTAGAGAACGATAAGTCTACGCGGAAGGTGTGTTCCCACACACGATCCCTTGCACATAGAAACAGCAAGTTAAGGGAAATGAGGTAGAAAAGATAAAGAATTATCAGCGACGGAAACATGAAAATAGAAAGAAGCAAACTGATTAGGAAAAATAAAAATCTCGAAGGCCTAGCTAAAGCTGAGGTATTGTCAAATTAAAGCTTTAGTCACGACCTCTTGCGGTAGCGCGTCATTCCTGCATGGTGATAAGTTCACAAGCGATTTTGTTTCTCCTCAAAGTAAAACAGTGCGGTACTGGAAATTTAATGAGTTAGTGCATCGATGTCAGCCACCCTTCCTCCCCACGTACTTTTAACGGAGTCTGGTATTCGGGTGGGTCAAAAATTCAATATCGGTACCGGCCATGACTTAGGTAGATGTCGGCAAATCCGTATTAGTACAAATATTGAAATACATGCTAGATATTCCTGGTATTAAAGAGCTTTTTATAATTGAGGTTAGTGCACCAAAATTTTCCTGAATATGCAGAAACTTGAAATTTGTTAATTTGACCTTGATCCTAACCGGTGTCGAAGAAATTTGTCTCTGTAGATGGACTGTTACTAATCGTTACCTCACAGCGTACGAGCAAAACATAGCTAGCCACCGGGTGGGCAACCACCAATAAAATACTTATGGCCTTTTTAGTTTCATCAAGCGTTGACATCCCTAACATATCATCCATTTTGTAAACAGTGAGTAAAGAGATGCGATAAGTTCAGACAAAACATAGATGGAAGGAAATGAGAGCGACCAGGTCAATTGGAGATAAAGAAATGGTCCCAAGAATCACACAAAGAAAGTAATAGAGACGCCGACGCTATTTACTTTTAACACGTTCCCTGCGTTAGGCTGTTCCATAAATACGTTGTTACAAAGTTGGGTCAGGTTTCAACTCGGTGACGCTTTGTATTTTGAAGTTAGACGCGCTTCCTTCTTGTTCGCTTTTTCTCTTCACTCGGAAGAACGGGTTTCATCATTTAACCATCCTAATATGAGGGTTTTCTTTCTACGCAACCGAAATACGAGTGTTGGCTTACAACCAAAGCATTACGCAACAGCAGACTGAATTGTTTCATTGGTGCACCCGTGGCCCAATGCGCGTGGAACGTGTTGAAGACTACTTTTTGGTGATGGTGGATAGAGGAAAACTTATTCTTAACTTAAGGAAAACTTAAGAGTGAATAGAATGTTCTTCACTGCAAAGCGACAGCTACCGTGTTTCAATCAGAGGGTAATTTGATCCAGGTAGATCTTTAACTGCTTTAACTCGTTTTATGGTCCCAGCTACAACTACACTGGCACCTCTCGACTGTCATGGTGCTTACATTAGGCATGATTAGGGCAATAGTATAGTCGCTGTGGCCACCATAAGAAATTTTCAACGTGCATCTTTAACTTAATTTCACGTTTCAAATAAGTATTCGATTAATTTTGGTAACACGTATATATTAATGGTTGGAAAAACAATTCATTTGCAGGGCTGCTCTAATGAGAAGACACTTGAAGTTTTACGATGCCGATACAAAATCCTATTACAGTTCATCAAAAATTAGCCTTGTCAAAGCCAGCGACAAAAACTAACATAAGCATAACTTTCAACCTGGAACATTTCACAGACCTTCTACCAAAGCTTGAACGTAGCTCGACTGCGTGGGATTTTTCGAGCAAAACTTCTTGGAAGGAGCGCAGCAGGATACGGACGGGACGGTGCGTAGGAGGACGAGCGCTCTCTCGTTCGGACCTCGCTCAGTTTTTGCAGTCATTATCGAAGCGAAGAATGCGAGCACCGTACCCCTCAGGCTTCGTAAGAGTTAGATGAATGAAAACATGCCTTATTGAAGTATCGAATTTATCTGGGGCTGTACGCAATGGCTTTAATATGCGAGTTTTTAACGCCCAATGAGAAAAGAATTTTGGAACTAGGACTTTAATGGGAAACATAATGAAATTTACAAATAGTGATTTTTTACATAAAGGTATGACAAATTTATTTTTCCTTTTATGATAGAGAGCCTCTGTGCAGGTGGTTTCTCAGTCAACTTCCGCTAATTTACCTATCAATCACAGAGTAAATTGATACATCTATAAAAACACCGTCCTTTAATTCAAGCTCAAAAATGTGTTCAATGTGCATAGCGACCTAGTACTTCTTGGCCTGTCATTGCTGGTTGTTCTCGTCATGCTGGGATTTCAAACTTTCTCTGGCTAATAAATTAATAAAATTCATGACTGAAGTTCAAATCTGAAGCTTCTCATAGGGCTCCTACTTTCTCAAAACCAAGAACTTAAAGGTTAGTAAACTCTCACTGATAAGTGAATATAGATATTAGCAAGGTAACTTGCAGCAGTAGTGCAAAATGATAAGCTATGTTATAACTTGCGCCCTTCCAACAGCGGAACGTTTTGAAAAAATCAAGTGAATTCATCCTGTGCATGGAAAAATAGCACGAAAAGACAGAACCCTGGCAGTAGACATTGTACTGAAGCTGGCTCTTCAACCCAGCAACGAGTAGAAGAACTGCGAAAACTTCGCCTAAATAGGATAGGCAGTGTGAGAGAGCGCGGGGTGCCCCAGGGTTTTGTCTCATGCCCTTTAAAAGCATCGGACAACTCTAGTGCTGTCCGCTTATGATCAATACAACCCGGTGAGCAACGTCTGACGAACCATTTAGGGCTCTGATCAACAGACTTCTGAAGCGAGTGCGAATAGAAACTAGTTTGATAAGAACTTGCCCTAACACAGGTAGATTACGAATGCCCAGCCGTGCGACAAGTCTAAAACTTTTTCATGGGCAAGAGTTAAGCAACGACGACCTTTTTTGTGGTGAAAGTCATTCCTCAAATCAAAGATTATCTTGACCAACGCTCGCTCGCAATGCTTAAACTAACGTCAAACGAAAGCAAGGAGTATTTTTTTTAGTCATAAAACCTTTTTTTGGACAACGAACTGAATGAAGATTTTTATACCTCCAGTATAAATGATCGAGTGACAAGAATACGTGATCTTGCAGGAGCAATTTCTTCTCGATTTTGTCTGGTAAGAAGCCAAGACAACGTGAAGCCTGAGAAGGGATAGTACACGATACCACACCTATTCTTAATTAATTAGAGTGGAACCATTTTTTTCATTTTAGGACTATAATTCAAAATTTCCAAAAATTCGCAAACCTTTACATGAGCTAAAGCTCGTACAACACGTGCAATGACGATATTTTCTATTCAAGTACTTCCCGTTTGAGGTTTTCAAATTAAATCTTTATCTGAGATAATTTTAAGCATACTTAAGAAGTGGCGCGCCGAAAAATTTTCATTAAAGAGATCATCTTTACGGCTCACAAACTAAAAAAATATCCTAGTGTAAGCTTAAAGCATTCCCTCATTCAAAGGATGGGACATTAGTTTCAGAAAAAGGGTTCTTTCAACGGCTTTACAACTTTCCACATATATTGTCAAACGAATAATGTTCCATCACCGCTAGATAAATACGTAACTTTACGTGTTCGTATTGACGTATTCACCATCAAACGTGTAATTCATCAGTATTACACGAGCATGTCTTTCTGTGCAAGGTGCCTCTAGTTTTACTTTTGAGAGAAATCTTCAAAACGGCTTCATGCCTCAGACTGACGTCCACAGTGATGCAGGTATATTCACCGAGTCGAAATATACGATGTCCTGGGGTTATGGGTTCATGTATTATTTCAATTATAATACGACATTTACCAGGGAATATCAGCTTTTCAACTTGCCTTATTTTAATTCCTTGTGAATAAGTTTGGTTCGTTTTAATGTTCGAGTAAAGCAATTCATGCAAAGTCTCGTAGTATGAAAGACCAAAAATAAAAGATTGGATAATAACTGGTCGACAGAGAACAATGACGACAGAAATAGGAATGTTAATCACGTCGGCAGCGGCGAGCACTTCCAGGAAGAACTATACACACACTCTCCTGTCATGGACTAAGTACATCAGTGACCTCACTAAGCCATCAGCACATCATAGTACCTGAGAAACGGTCACTTGCACTAGAGTCGTGAATTTTCTCTTGTTGTAAAAAAAAACTTTGAACAATGCCCTTAGAACGAATATTTTTATTCGAAAAGAAAAATATGCAGCCACCCGTTTCTCCTGTTGGAACGCGTTTCTACTGAGACTTTATTATTTCCCAAAGGAGAAGTGCGCTCAAATGAGGAACGCGTCGACCGTAATTTAGTCAAGAGGTGAAAGAAACGTGGCAGAAGCGCCTCCATCTCTTCAGCTTGTTACGGCAAAGCTTATGTATCGCATGCCAGATGACCAGTGCCACCCCGAGCTCCCAGAGAGTTGGTACTCCAGTATAAGTAGAAAGAGAGGGAGAGAATACTTGAAATAGAAAGAAGAAAGCTGACCAAGCATTTGAACACTCCGAGGTAGAAAGAAGATAACTGACCAAAAGCATCAAAACACCTTGGGATAGAAAGACTTGACGAAAAGAACCTAGACACAGAAAGAAGCAAGCTGACCAAAAGCATTACCGCACCTTAAGATGGAAAGAAGAAAGCTGACCAAAAGTATTAAGATATTTTGAGATAAAAAGAAGGAAGTACCTTAACTAAAAACACTTAAAGTACAGAAAGAAGAAAGCTGACCAAAAGCATTACGCAAGTGCTGAATACGAGAGCAAGAACCTCTCAGGGGTTATGGAAATGAGTCATAAGTGAAGTTGGTTCATTTTCCGGCGGGACTTGGAAGAGAGGCCAGCGGGAGCCCAGTGAGTTCGGAGAACACAAGTGACAGGGAGGGTCTCTATTTGGGCGGCGTGTGGCGGTGAGGGGACACAGCCTCTTCGCTCCATTCAGGGAACCGCGAGAGCCTCTTCCAGCTTTGGGCGACCGACAAATCACGCCTTCTTAGCAATTTTTAATGCCGTATTACTCAATTTAGAGCTCTGTGTAAAATGAATTACAGAAAAATTGTAAATTTTAGAACAGCGAAATGTAAGTTTTAGAATTTAGATCACCAAGTTGAGATCCTATTTGTTGGTTTGTCATGAATTTTTGAGAAAAAATAGTCTTCAATTTTTATGCTGGGTTAGAAATGTCAACTTTCTCAACTACCTAAGCATTTTTTCGACAAGCCTTTTACCGTCGTTTGATCAAATAAATAAAATCTGCCTAACCTGGTAACGAAATGATAAAATCAAAGTATTTACTTCATACAAGGCGCATCATTGGAGCTACAGCTGTGAAGCCGTGCCGCAGAGCACTCGGATGACGCATATTATAATGGCCAGAATTACCATGAGCCGAAAAATGAGTGCTTTCAATAAAAAACAATGAAACAAAAAAACATCGTCAATTTCATTTAAATGACTAAAGTTAAAAAACGGTACAAAAGCTTGTTGAGTTCCCTTTTTAACAAAATATTTCCTAGAAAGCGCATCTTGGCAAAAAACTCAAAAGACCTCCGTTTCCAATATTACTCTCGGCATTTCCTAACTCCAGATACGTTTAAAAATTCATCACAGTTCGGCATAATTCCTAAAACGCTTTACTATCTCACATAAAAGGGAAAATGTAGTCAGCCATACGAAAAAAAAAGCGGCGAGCACCCCGAACCAATTCTCTCGATACGACGATGGCCAAAAAATCGCCTTGGGTACACAGCGCGCAGGGCGGTCACGCCCAACGGAGAGGCGCACTAACTGTCGCAGCAGCGGTGGCTGCGCGAGCGAGAGTGCTGCGGTGCCGGGACGGTCATTAGACACATATGCCAAAACGAAAAGTTGTGTTTCGCGACTGCATAGAGCGCTAGGTCGGTTCCAGCAAACAACGTAACTCGCTCTGCTTGTCGCAATGAAAATATTTACCGTGTTATTTGATGTTCGTTCTAGTTTATACCGCTTTATAGGAACGGTTGTAGAGCGGTTGTTTACTGGAACCGATCAAACGTAGGTCAAAAAATACGTCTTTCAATTATTTTTTGCGGTCAAACTTAAAAGCCAGATCATACTGAAATAAAAATTCTGACGAACACGTAATTTTCCGAGTAGCGGATATCTTTCTCCTGTTAAACCTCTTTTAGACTCAACAGTACCTAAGTGGACCATTAAGGACAAACGCTGCTGCACTTCCATTGTACCGGCATAGAGCTGTAATGAAAATAGTACATCTAGCTACTACTTTAACACATGTGTAATATTGTTGTTTTTATTTATGTGCGTAAATACGGGTGTTAGAATTTGCCCAATATACCGGTATCAAATTGGAACAAAAAATAGAGCGCTTCTTACGAGCGATCAGATATGAGCCTTCTAAAACACGTAAGGAAATCGTTCAAGCGGAATTTCCCCATCATATGTAAAGCCCTATCGTAAAGTCACACCACGTAGGCAAGATCAATTCTTCTAATGAAAACTCCAGCAACAAAACTAGCGTAAAAAAAGTAATACAGCCCACCTGTGGCAAGGGGAAAGTACTATCACAACTTAATGAAACATTACCTCGCGTCACCCATCAACGAGAGGGCTCTTCCGAACACGCGTGTGGTCCGCGACAAGACCCGGTCAGGCCCGGCCTCGACACCGCAGTCCGGACTCCACCACAGCCACACACGCTCAAGGTGGATGGGCTCGTACGTACAGGGTCGCACCTGCACCTGCTACCCATTGTAACACCATCAATATCTATGCAAACACCAACTGATCTGTATGACACCAGCTGCTCTGTGTAATACCTGCCACCCATTGCAGCACCTGCCACCCATTGCGACACCAGCCACCCATTGCAACACCACCAGCCACCCATTGCAACACCAGCTACTCCACGTGCCATCAGCTACTCTATAACAGCAGCTACCCTATATAGCACCTCTGAATATCATTAGGTGAAAAAGGCAAAACGACACGTGGTAATCACGTTTTATAATCACAACAGGTTGTGGTGATGTGTGTACATCAGAAAATCATATGCAAAGCCGGGAATGATGTTACAAATTTGCAAATGATCGCAGACACAAGAGGGCGCAAAAAAGTGTCAATACAGTTTATCAAGTTCGTTGAGCTCTTATCGAATATCGTTAAGCTCGTTTTCAATGTGTATAACGAACAATAACATCAACGTAATACTTTGTTGCTTAGTTTTACGATACCGAGTCGAGGGATATATAACCATACGATGTTTATTAATCACTTTGCGATCAATCCGAGCGAGGCGACACATTTTCGCATCACAATTAGCACTACTCGGCGCAGGACATTTCGGGTGAGCAACTGCAGCGAGAGCTTTGTTACTTTCTGCATGATTCGGTGATTAAATCGATAACATTTGATTTTAAGGCGGTGCGGGTCTGCGGTGGCATCTAAGTTACCCGGGAGCAATTGACGATTTTTGCGAAATGATCTGCGAGTTCACCTCACTCGACCGCACTACAAGGGGCGGTGAGGTGATTTGGTGCGCTCGTTCGTTTAATAAGAACGTGAAATAAAATGAACAATAAACGAAAGTATTTTTGGCTTGGAAAATACGAAACAAAATTTCGACCGCGTATTTATAGACTACGTAAATCATTTAGAAAGTAAAATACTTCTTTTCATTTTTCATTTAGACTTTCTTTTATTAATTAAAATTAAACGCGTCAGCTCGCTATACGGCACCGTGCATTTCCACAGACACAACTCGAGATGCTCGCGTCTCAACACTTTGTTCACTAATCCATAAAAATTATCCACCTCGAGGCATAGAAATACTAAACCAGCGAGATAATATTTTAAAAAATCATTAACCAACTCGATAATAAACACATCATGAAACACAGAAGGACGGAATTCGGTGACCCAAGCTCAATGCAGCACATTACCATGGCAGTGTAACGCTGAGGTGAACACGACCTTCTTTTTTTGTGAACGCGAGTGAGTTCTCTGTTTTAGGCAGCTGCCATAGGCCTACTGGCTATACAAGGCACTGGAAGGAGCGCCTTAAAACTAGGCATGCGCCCATATTAGGGCAGCCAACCACGCCGGGTGTGTGTGCCTGTGCGCGTGCGCTCGACCTTTTGTTGTGAGCTGACGCGATCGCAAAAACTGGGCGCAGGGCGCAAGGGCGCCTTCCAAAATCAACCGAGGCTTGTTGACTTCAGTCCCTCCGTCGTCATCGCGAATTAACCCGTCGTTCCAATGCGAAAAGCTTATCAACTTTTTGAGGTTCTGTCTAGTAATTGAGTGAACCACTAATAAAAAATGTTGTAGTACTAAAAGAGTGATAAAGAGGCCAATAAAGAGTGAACCACTCTTTATTGGCCAAGCCTAAACAGGGCTGTAGAAGCCTGGAAATTAAATTACGTATCGGGATGCCACATCTTGAGAATTAACGCTCATTACTGCTCTTTTATTTTTAATACGCGCGTCAGTCTTAACCTACGTAGCCACAAAACCTAGCTCTTTGCCTGGCCCTGAAAGGGTTTGAACCATCGTTCACGAGTTAGGATTAGACTCATGCTTACCTGGAAGTCGAGGTAGAGGAGCTTAGGCAAATATCGTACAGCGATGACGAAAGTGGCAAAAGGGAGCAATTTATTCGAAGAGCAATTTCCTATGCGGGAAACGAGCGGTGAGCCCTCCATTTATAGTCTTGCTTGGGGTAAATATGAAAGTTAAATGTAGAAATAATTCTCCAGCACCCGGGCGACGGAGCTACAAGTATGCTGCGTACTCGCAACTTTACTTCATAAGAGACTAACTTGAAATGCAGAGAGAAACGAACTAAATGATTACAGCAAGTCCTACTTTACTGAAAAATTAATATTTTATGAAACATTATCATGGATGAGAATATTTACATACTCTACTAAAGCGTAAAGACGTACAGCTGAATTAAGCATCCATTATGGCAATGAAACCACTAAAGTTGAACAACGAGAGAGCTACGAGCGGAGCTGTGTACTGAGGAACATCAGCAGCAAATTTAAGCCCTTCTCTGCACCCTGCATCATGCCTGATGAAGCTCTCCACAATAATATAGCCCTTCTGAGAGATTTACCCGACAATTGTTCTCTTTAACGTTAAAAAATAGCTGTAAATAGGTTAACTTTATTAGTACTCACCGAGGGAACGTTGTGTGTACCGGCTAGGTCCCGCCTCCATCTTCCGGCCGTACCTGTGAAAGTATTACATTTGTGAACCAGCTATGGGTATGAACACTTGTAATTCAACGCGTGGTAACTTCGGAGATTTATTGTTCAGTCATTGCGCAGCGGTACCTGAAATCCTTCTGGTTTTTACGCTTGTAGGAGCGTGTCACATGAGCTGTGAAGCCTCGAGGTGTGTATATCGTACGCATACCTGCCATGAAATTCTGCGCAATTCCACCCGAGATTTTCTCATATATTTCCTGTGAAATGAAGCGAATGAAAAGAGTGAAGCACCCTCATAACTTGAGTTAGGCTAAGTTTCTGTAAGTGGATTTTAACCTTGGAAGAGTAACCTCAAGTTCCTCATACCACGTAGCTTGCCTTATCAGTTTTTCCGATGAATTTTAAGCTAAAAGCCTCTTCACGTAGCCTCAGGTTTAGGGCTACCATTCCAGGCTTAAGTACGTTAAATAAGTGCATGGGAAGCAAGCACGCCACCACTTGCGCTACGGAGCCAGAGACTTAGAGTGCGAGACCTCCTCAGTGACGAGACCCCTATTTCTGTAATTGCATGCTTTCACTCCATCAAGATTTAGGGAGACATGCACATGCAGTCTATCAGCACTAAACAAGTTCCTGACCTGGTAGCCAAAAGTTAATGTCATGTCATAATTACCTAGATCACTACTCAAGATTCGTTGAAGTTTCCATGTGAAATTGAAAACAAAGAGGGTGAATCGACTCAAGTACAGCATCTTCAAATAACATTAGTAACTTACAGTAACTTTTGACGCTTGCAAGATGATTTGATCGCTGATATATGCATTCAAAAATCGTGAAATTCATTCAAATTAAAATAGTTACTTGAAAAATTGCAATAATAAAATTGTACATTTGCTTACCAGAACCTTTCAAGGAAGGTATAACAACCGCCAAGTTCATCCCAATGTTGGTCTAATGTAACTTGTGGTGTTTCAGCATGTATGTAAAAGTTGTACTAACCTTGTCTAGCGTTAGCAGTTCGCTATTTCCTTGTAAATACTTAAACCCTGCGTGTACCCACGGGAACCCTAGTTACCACCTTTATTTCAAGTGCATAGAAAACTGTTGCGGCTCTAAATCCTTCCTTAGTCCCCGTCGACTACTCTAGTAACCATCATCACACGCTCGAGGGGGGCTAGTGGCCGACTTGAGGGGCATGTGATGGCATGCACCTATATATATATCTTAGATCCACACAAATTGATCTAACTTAAACATATCTGTAATGTCAATTAGTTAAATAAATCTCATGAAAACCTCAAATGCATATTATTGCTAGTTCTGCCACCAATGACTCACTCGATGTAAAAGAAATTGAAAACTGTCGCTAATCACATTATGGTACTCAAAGAGTTCAAATCCTTTATAATGCTTGTTCCCCATGTTGAAACTTCGCGCCTGGCATCAGGTGCGAGCTTGCCACGAGCTCCTGCGCGACGGGTATTTAGATGTGACAGCTCAGATCTGCTCAACTTCAGAGCTTTACCATCGCTGACGTGAACTCGTCCTTCTGCTGCTGTTGTACTAAGATGGACAAATTTCATCAGCAATTTCGACTACTCTTATATACATAGCCCATTCCTGCTCGAGACTGTCGCATTCTACAAGTATGACTTGCATACATGATTTGTAAGCGGGATTATGTGGGTCAATTTTTGGTATTAAAACGTTCGAAAAAAACTCCTGAGAAGAGTACATAGACAGTCCTATTGAACAAAATTTCAATTTAGATTAAATTTGAGAATTTGTGGTCGACGCCATCGCTCAACCTTAGGCGGAAGTGAGATGAATTCTATACAACTTAGTCACGCATACAAAGAGAATATTGAAAATAAACGGGAAGCAGTCCACGGACAAGATTACCCCATTAAGAAACACGAGTTAGAGGAAGTAACTTTCGTCACTGAATTATTTTTATGAAAATTTTTAGGACAGACTATCGCGTCAATTTAAAATGAAATATAATTCTGGATCAGATAATGAATTCCAATTGGCACGAAGAAACATAAAATTAATGAAAATATCTTTGGAGAGGGTGCGTGAGAGAGGATATTATAACTGAAAAAAAAATGATTAACTAAATATTTAAAATAAACTTACATTCATCCAATTTTTGCCCTTCAACAAAGAATAATCATACGACACGATCAAGTCAAAGCACAAAATTCGAGCAACGTGCAACAGGTATTCAGTAAACATGAGCTAAGTTCACTGTGCTTTGGACCGAAGGCCAATACTGCATTCAATGCTCATCACAACGAGGTAACTGTACTTGAGGATGCAAGTATATTCTGTACATATATTTTTGTCTGGGCGAGGTAAACGAGTAGAGATCATTAAATAAGAATGTTATTTACCCGCTGCTTCCATGAGAATGATTCCTTCGCAACACCATCAATCACTTCAAGATAACAATGACTAGTTTTCTTGACAGCTAGCTAAAGATTCCAGCTAAATTTCCAAGCTCGTTTCAAAAACTCGACTTGAGCCTCTGTCATGAAATTAGTAGTAACTATTCTCACCATAATTCAGATGTGTGATAAGCCATATGAAGCCGTTCGATCATTCGAACGCAACTGCGAGCAACTGCGTACGGGTAAATGCTGACAGACGGTAGTGGACCCAAGGTGCTTGTATCAGTAGTTTTTAACTGATTCTGAGCCGGCGAATTGTGCGTATACACACCCTTCAAAAACCTGGTTCATTTAACTGCGGGTCCATATTTAGTTGTTGCGCTCATTTTTGCGTTTACGTTCCCGATGTACAAACTCAGTGTCGGTCAGAAACAGCGGTTGGGACTATGATTAGAGGGTTTTGAAATTTTCACAATAGGGTAAGTACTCAACGCTTGGAATGGGTTAATTATTGAACACTCCAACGCATGACGAACCTTCTTCAGTTGCTGATAACTGAACCCAAGCTGCCCTCACGCTCTAGGCAGCGTCTGAACCCTCTTCTCATTCATCAGTTACGTCAAGGACCATCCAAATCAACTATACGTAACCCCTGGGAATTGCGCTACGTGGCAGTGGAATTTTTCAGAAATCTTTAGCACAATGTCGTATAACATTCGTGCTGCGTCCATCACTTTTTAGAAGCCACTAAACAATTAGTATACTTCGTTACAAGACTCTAAGCTGGTTTTCACACAAAAAAGTGATCAAGGCACTTCAAATCGTTTAGTTTTCCGCATTTACAATAATTCCATCCATCGTTAACCTTATCACAACACGTTTTATTCGTCGTCAGTCCATTGAAGACAAAGTTTTGAGCTAGCCTGTTAAGTAAGAGGGACGTGAATCGGCCTGGTGTGCCGGTAAAAATGAACGTCACATGACTCTGCCTGCATACAGGGGTCCCGTGGCCAGTACAATACGAAGGCTTAGAAAGTAGTGGACGTCAAACGATATGACATGGTGGTGGGAGAATGCCTCTGCGTCTGTAATAGGAGATGAAGACAGCGCGCAAGCACGTCTTTGGACTCGGTAAGACCGCGCTTCTTGCATAACGCTCAAGTGCATTCCTGTGAATCTGTTCTGTTTATTGGGGTGTCCCATTGTGCTCCATGTAGAGGCATGGAGCCAAAAGAAGTTAAAATGTAGAACATCGCATGTGAGCGTTGTTAAAATAGAACCCTCTTCACTGACGATTGTGTATTCCACGAGGTATTTTTTTCAACCAGGTATCTCATCAGTCCTGTGACTAATAAGCTTCAAGGGCTTCGAAAATTTCAATGAAAAATAATTAACTAATTAGACTTACAGCTATAAAATATGGCTTAAACCTGAACATCGCCACATAGGATGAATTACTTCCGTTCGCATTCATGCTAACCACCAAATTTCAAACGAAATTGAAACTTCTCCCCGTCACCGCAAAACTAAAATGTAATTAAGCTACTTCTTTAGAGGAGCACCGCGATGACATCCGTTGAAATTCTGCGCGCACTAATCGGAGGAAAACTGTCCACTGACGTGAACATTCCTCGTGAGACTGTTCTGTACGTACTTTCGTGCGGGACACTCTGGCCAATGGAATATACTCGTACATTCGACCGCCAGATTTTGAGAGTGGCATCCAATATCCGTTAGTATGCAGTGTCCGTACATGAAAGTTCAACTGTATATGGATAATGTAATTCTAAATTGAACGACTCGCTCCAGGAAGCTTCATAACAAGTTGTGTTACTCCCCAATTGGACGTTTGAAAACGTAAGGCTAACAAGTTGATAGGCTTAGCTAAAAAACGGCGAATTAAGGAATATAATAAGAGTTTACCTTGACTTCATTTTATCATCCGTGCTCTCCATGCAAAAAACAAGGGTCTTTTGATGGCTCCAAGTCCCTGACCAGCGCTCTGCAAGACTGTTGGGTGGGCAACTGCGAACAAGGGAACTTCCTCAGGGTCGTAACCGAGGTCTAGTTTGTACCTGACATTCGTGAGTGAGAATTACGCGGAATTGAACATGAGTGCACGGTGCGTCAGAATACCACGTTTACCCTGAAAACAAGTAACCACGGGTAAAAATATCCCGAGAATAAAAGACCTGCTCGCGTAACTCTACCGTGGACCGCTGACTCGGCAAAGGTTTGGATTCAGCTCATTATTAAACTAAAAGTGATGAATCAAATTTTGCAAGGGTTTACGTGATGGTTCGAGACGAATCGTACCATCAGCAGTAGAACATGTCAAAGGGAATTGTGCTAACCTTATTTAGTCACAGCTTCCTTTACCACGTTTCACTGCTGGTGGTATGATTTAACCCGAAATGTTCATATCAGCCCCTAAAATATTACTCTTTCCTTTCAGCCTCCTATTTAACCCCATAACGCCAACCGTAACGATTTCGTAACGCTTGAAACTGTGGGTCGCTGCGTTGAGGATACTGTAGAGTTAGACCAGCTGCCGAGTGTGACGATTTAAACACGTTCCACTGATCATAATCAAGCTATTCGTCACACTATTTCGCAGTGATATCTGGCGTCATTTTTCATATTGCCTCATTTTTTATTTAAGTCGGACCATGACTGAGGCGTTAAAGGGTCAATTTACGGTCTTAGCCCATTAGATTGCATGCATCTCACGAGTGCCACTCGTTTCCACGAAGACCGCCTCGCGAGCGAGTCCTAAGGAGAAACTGGACGCTCAAAAAATTGAGCACGGCTGCTGCTGTAGAGGCTTTCTGGGGAGGCGGCAGCGCTAGCTGGAGCGGCGGTGTGGCCCGGTATGGGCATGTGTGGCCAGGTGAGAGAGAGACGCCCTGTGTTGCACCGCCGCCCCCACACCTCAGCTGCTGCTGACCAGCTGCTACGCCTCATCACTTCAGGTAACGCTCCTAATTGGAACAAGTTTGTAGGGTCCAATGTAGGGTCCATAGCTTGTGCCAATTTGGAACAATCAGCCGCAACGTCTTCTCACTTCAGGTAACGCTTTTAATTGGAACAAGTTAGAGGGGTAGTCCATTTGTAATCACTAGATGACAATTCCAAACGAGAAGTACGAGTTAGTTCTTCCCGGAACTTAGGCACAACGACGGCGATCAGGTTTTCTTTCTTGATTTCGTTTTCGATATCAGGAAAACTCAGGTTTGGCTAGTCGCACTGTGGCATGTAAGCCCAGCCGTGCATTGGTCATGGTGTGGCTTAGAAAAATGAATTTTTAAATAGGTTAAACCGATGATGTAAGCAGTTATCGGTCTAGGAGGCGCACCGAACTGCTGCATGGTCTGTCATCCAGAAGTGAGCCATCAATGAAGAGTGAGCTACAAATTACACTCAAAAAAATCAGCTAATACTCAGAGAATCCAAAGAAACACGAGTACACTCGTTTCAAGCTGTTCCTTTTTAAATTGAACACTCGAGGTTATTAGTCCAAAGTTAAAAAATACGAGAAGCGTAAAAATTAGTCAACTCGATCTCGCCGGGGGAAAGCGTTAAATCCACGTCGTGTCAGCTATGTCGGTTCTAAATGCGAATAGCAGGCCGTAGGAGCGAGCCATAATAAACGTACACGCATACTTTGATAGCTCACAAGCACGCACGCGCGCCTACACACTTCACCATCATCACACACAACACATTCTCACTTTCTAGTAATTATGTTTGCGTCTCCCAAGATTGACGTCGCTGATGGATAGCTAGGAGTGGCATCTTATATTCTTAATTAAGAAGACACAAAAATATCTATATACGAATCGATCCCTCATTTCCGTACCTATATTCTTTCGCTCTCGCAGCAAACGCACAAACACTAGCTCAAGGGGCGCCGTCGAGTGCTAGAACTTTCCAACAAGTTTACCAGTGTTCTGGAGCTAACAGAAGTAGAAACAAATACTTTTTTCATGCACAATTGATATTTTTCTGATATTCTATGCAAAATTTGTCAGCGTGCCAGTAACCAGATCACAGCACTCAGAGATGAAGAGTAACATGCGCGCTGCTTTCGGATGCATGTCGATGATCTTCCTCACGCCCAGCTAGCGGCAGACATTCTGCAGGGCTGCAGGGAGCGGGTTCAAAGCAAGCCTCTCGGGGGAGGTCCTTATGGCACAGGGAGAGAGCGATCCTCCGCTTTACGGAGCTCTCATCCGCAAATTTTACGTTTTAATCGTAATGCTTAGAGACTTTCTCGCAATTTCATGAATTTGAAGTACACTCGCCATTTGCGAGAGGTTGGTTCTACTTATCGCTCTTGAATGCATCGTGAAATGAGAACCCCTGTTGTGGATCATGATGGATTCTGCTTGTACTGCTGCACTACGAGGAAAATTTTAATTTATTTCCAATATTACACTTTTTCTTTCAACTTTACGAATTTGAGGTGCAACTTGCTTTGCGTTTTTATTCATATTTTATTTGCATCGTAAAATGCGAACCTCAGTAGGAACGTTGATAATTGTTACGGATCCCCAGAGGAACACAGTTAGGTTACCTTAGCTATACGAAGGCCTTCAGGGCTCTGCGCTCAACATTTGTACTTCTCAGGGTAGAATTATTCAGAGAAATGTGCGTATTATGCGTGTAAGATTGGAGCCGCTTGGCCTCACCAAATTTGCTTCTTGCCATTCTGATGTATTCTTCGCTGATTATTCTTTATCTTTGTTTCCTGTTCCCTCTCAACTTGCTGTTTCTATGCGCAGGGAATCTAGTGTGGGAACACACCTGTGCATAGATTCCACGTTTTCTAAAGTCCATACTAAATGGTCCCTTCTTTTCGCCCTCTTGAGATCGCTTTTGGTGTGACTAAGGAGCTTTAAACTAACTAATAAAATTGAAATTGTTATGGATTCTATTTGTACGGTTACACTAATACAAAAAACAAATCACGTTTTATCGCCCTAGTAACTGATTCCTTCCGAGTTTTCTGACTCGTGGTACAATTTGCTGCCAGAGCTCGCGAAAACCACGCTCTTATCGTAACATGAAAACATGGTGGTGTTGATTAGGTATGGATTCTAAAGGTACAGCCGTACTCACGCTCAAAGTTTACGTTGAATCATCCTGCCAAATGAGTTTGTCCATTTCGTGAATGGCTGTAGGTTTTCTAGTACAGGGATACTTCTTGTGCCACGGACATTTAGTTGGTTCCAGTCCTTTGTACGCATTTTCCAGGCAATTATAGCGGGTACTTCAAAGATAGAAGTATTTATGAAACCTGTCTCTAATGGCCTGAGTAATTCCAGCAATGAGACTCAGTTTCAATCGCAAGTTTAGTTCGCATGGTGATGTTCTAAGTGTAAGCAGTTAGAGTCACGAGAATAACTCGGAACCCAGCCTATCGCCGGAGGGCGGCCAAGTCCCCAAAATTTGTTAAAGGACCATCCCCTCGGGGGTTATATCCCCCCGGAGAGGGGCTCTACGCTCAACACTTTTTCTTTCCAGGGTAGCATTATTCAGAGTAGCATTATTCAGAGTAGCCTTCTTCAGAGTAGCCTTCTTCAGAGTAGCCTTCTTCAGAGTAGCCTTCTTCAGAGTAGCATTCTTCAGAGTAGCATTCTTCAGAGTAGCATTATTCAGAGTAGCGTTATTCAGAGTAGCATTATTCAGAGTAGCATTATTCAGAGTAGCATTCTTCAGAGTAGCATTATTCAGAGTAGCATTATTCAGAGTAATGTGCTTATTTTGTGGGTAAGATTGCAGCCGCATGGCCTTAAATCAATAAATAGAGCCACGCTGATGTTCGTCAGAACAAACAAATGAGAACACGAATTAGCGAAGACAGATTCTGCGATTCTCTTCATTAACTGACATTCAACATAAATGGCGCGATGTAAATACGACATGAATCCTTCAAGTTTCTTGCAATAATTGGGCTTCTAAAGAGACAAATGTCCGAGAAAGAGAGAACACGAGAGAGATTCAGTAGATTTCATAATACCTCAGTCTCATATCTCAGCTGTACTCTGGATTATGTAATTCATTTAGATAATAAGTTTCATATCTCAACGGTATCGTGGATACCGTAATTTATTTAGTTAATAGTTAATTGTCATATCTCAGCTGTACCGTGCATACTGTAACTAATAAAGCTGATTGTCATATCTCAACCGTATTGTGGATGCCGTATCTAATCAAGTTAATGAAATTTCATACGTCAACAGCATTGTGGATGCCGTAATAAATATCTTTGCAAAGCTCTGATGATAACAAAAAAATGTATATACGATATAATGTAAATTCAATAAATGAATGAAAAATTTTAGTGGAAAGCGTCGTCAAAAAACGACCGTGTGAAAAACGGGACATACAAAATCGAATAGTACGATAAAAGAGGAATTCTGAAATCTAAATGGTACAAAAAACGGCGTACAAAACCTAATCGCACGAAAAATAAGGCATGCAAAACCGAATCGTTCAAACGATAGGGCGCACAAAACCGAATCGTTCAAACGATAGGACGCACAAAACCGAATCGTACGAAAAATTATACGGAAAAAACGGAATCGTACGAAAAATAGGGGGTTAAAATAAAATCGTTCGACAAATATGGCGGATAAAATCAAATCGTACGACAAATACGGCAGATAAAATTAGCTCGTGTGACAAAAAGTGTGGCTAAAATCAAATTGTACGACAAAGAGTATAAACGAGATTGAGGTTTGTCTGCACCGCACATACACGACGCTCTGCAGCACACTTCATACATCGAGTTCACAGCAGTTACTATTCCAAGTACAGCTGTTGGTGAGCGTTTTGGCGTGTGTGTGGACGCCGCGGTTACTTACGACACGCTAGCCACTCACCAGACTACAAACCCTAAATTTCTGGCGCACCAATACCGTAAGAGTAATTTCCAGCGGAGCAGAGCAGGGCTCGCAGCCTATTTTCAAAGCATACCGCCATTTTTGCAACTGGCGCGGCGTATATGGAAGTCTCTAATAGTTTGTTCAATATGATATGTAGTTGTGGGGCTGCCATATAAGTCTGGGCGCCGCCTTATATGAGAGTCGGAGCGAGATCTCAGCCAACAATTGTGGGGGACCGCGCTACAGACAGAGTGTGTGTGAGTGTGTGTGTCTTGCATGGACCAGCCGAAACTGCTCACACACACTACCACATCCACTCACCATATGTACTTCAGTGCCACATCCTTGATTTTTTGCGATTCGTCACTGGGCATAGCTGTTGTACGCCGACGATTGTAGAGTAGTCCATATTATTTCGTCGAGTTTATTTTCGCTAGGGCAGTCTACACCCACCCCACAATGGGTTATTTTGACGCAGAAAGCTTTAGACTTCCTCTCACGACAGGCTTCCATGCGGGTCAAGAACGATGCAGTAGCTGGACTAAACCCCACACGTAGTATTCACGCCTCCTGCCGCTTGCTGGGCATTTTTACGGCGAAAGCACTGGATCTCAAACAAGCTCTGATGTTCAAACTCAGTTGCAGTATCATTCAATACTTAAACATGTGTATCCTAATGAATTTGACTAAATTGGCTCTACGCTGCTCGCAGTATATATTTAGCATTAAATATAGCTGCTCGCAGTGCACATTTAGCATAACATATAGCTGCTCGCAGTGCACATTTAGCATAACACATAGCTGCTCGCAGTGCACATTTAGCATTACATATAGCTGCTCGCAGTGCACATTTAGCATTACATATAGCTGCTTGCAGTGCACATTTAGCATTACACAGCTACTCGCAATGCACATTTAGCATTACATATAGCTGCTTGCAGTGCACATTTAGCATTACACAGCTACTCGCAGTGCACCTTCTAATTCACTCTGCACTACGTGAACACGCCCTACTGCACTTGCTCTACCGTACACGGTACAAAACACAGTATTTTTATGTGCCAATTGAGTATCGAGCACCCGTACCATAAGCGCGTAGCCCAGCTGTAGGCTCGTGATCCACATAAGGCAGTAGCCAATTTTGTCTTCAAATTTCCTCCTTTCAAACATGAAGCAGATAGTATCTCAAAAATAAAAATAAATCCGCAAAGTTTCAAACAGGCGAAAGAGTTTGGTTCGCTTCTTTTTGACAGGTGCAATACTTTTTGTTAACAACAGCACAAGAATGTCGCGAATGAAGTTTGATTAAGCGAGAATTATTTTTCGTACGAGCTGTCGATCCAGAACGTGTGCCCACCTCCAGCGCTCAGCGCCAATGAACTATTCTAGCGTCGTCACTTTCGATAGCTTACTCGTCAGTCCCTCCAGGCGAAGAGGACATCTTCACGACTGACAAATACAAGGGAGAAATTAAGCCAAGAAGTTGCTGCAGCGGAGAAGTAGCACCCTAGAAAGTTGTAAACTACCGAGTAGCTCCAGGTGTTCTAGCCTGTAAATTTTCTCCCGGCAATAGCTAAGAATGGATTTTCTAACCATACTTAATTCTCAACTTTCGAATTCATGAAGATGGTTATTTCTTGTCATGCAAGATCAGGTTTTAAAAAGGAACACACGGATTCATTGACCTAGATTGCGGGCAGGCTACTTTTCATTTTAAAATTTCCACTCAATCTCGTTTTTTGCTTAAAGAGCAGCTTTGAAGAGTAAAATTCAACGCATCGGAGTAATCTGAGTTTTATCAGCAATATAAGTGCTGGCTTTTGTCCATTAGCATAATAGGAGAACCTCGCTTATAACTAATGAAGAGCTACGTGCGGCCAGCACGCCTGATAGCGCTGTTAACTATCCACGTACAAATTTGCATTGGAAAATTGACACTGGATGCCACCCAGCTCGTCTCCTTCAAGTGAGTAGACCCGTTGAAGACACGGACATGGATCAAGATCAGTGCTGAATACCCGGTGAAAAAAGCGTAGCTCTACAGAGACCAACCAGCTTTTACGATGTCAGAAAAACCGAGATGAAGGACGAAGATAGGACTGCTCCAAATTGGGCGTAGTCTCGGTTGCAGTGCACACATACAACTAATTAGGCTGCGATCCCTGATCTAACGTTTGGCAGAACCGACGACACTTCTGTCAGCATTTCTCAGGATATCTTTGACGAGTTTCACGGCCCCGGCACCTTCCCGTTCGCAAATCTAAAGCCCTGTACCAGCGACACCGAACATCTTGATGCAGACAGTCGGGTGCCCCGTTAAGCTTCAGTTCCCACACACGCCTGCTCCAGTTGACGATGTACTTGTATTAGCGTGATTGGGAAGCGACGGGGGGGGGGAGGGTGCCACGTTAATATGCTTATGTCCGTAAATACTGCTCCGACCACAGAAAGGTAACGTGTCGTGTTCAGTGATGAACTCGCTAAAATTCGCGTCGCTTTAACTACTACTGAATCCCTGCAGGCGAGTCGTTCATCTTATATTGCATTATTACTATGGAACGTTGACGACTCAAACTGACGCAACGCTTAACAGTTTTGTCCATCCAAAGACCTAAATGAAACGGAACATATTCCTTTTCTCTGTTGTCAATGCTTGTTTGAAACAAACAAGTATACAGAGTACGTAGGCTGGGATTGTTCGTCTTGCAGTTGTACCTGTTAGTGGATATGCTGTCCAACGGCGACTGCAGGGACATCTCAGTTAGAAAGAACGCAGCAGAAGCATATTCTGACTGAAACACTCTGATCAAGGAGAAAGTGCTGAAATACAGAGAAACACGAGCTACATCAACTTGAAGAAAAAATGTACGAGTGCAAATCATCGTCGTACGAAATTCAATATGCTAAAACATTTTTACACCCATGAATTTTCCGAACTTTCAACATAAATTTCCAGCGGTCTTATCGACTGAAGTTGATTACGAACTGCACAAAGAAACGTCAGTAAAACCATGAAACGGATCTCCTTTCGAATGATCTCACGGCCTGTTCAGCATTACAAATAATTGCTTTTAAACTAATGCGATTATAATTTGTGGTTACCGATACCGAGTGAGCTGGCGATACCGAGTGAGCTGGCGAT
>VOMN01081138.1:0-21798 GCA_014899125.1 Orchestia grillus
TGGAGAGGAATACTCCCTGTATGTGGAGAGGAATACTCCCTGTATTTGGAGAGGAATACTCCCTGTATGTGGAGAGGAATACTCCCTGTATATGGGGAGGAATAACCTCTGTGTGTATGGAGGAATATTCCCCGTGTGGTGAGAGGAATACTCTGTGTATGGTGGGAGTAGTGCTCCCTGTGCCACAAAACTACCCATTTACCCTCCCCCTCTCCCCTCCCCCCTCACAACTCCTTGGTGTGTGGAGTATGTGGGGTCGTTGGGCACATTGTTCAATCTGCCCCGGCTTTCTGTTGTATTCTTACGAGAGATCACGAGCGAGTCTTCCTCGTCATCTTAAAGCGTCTATGATATACGTGGATTTAGATCGAAAACCTACCTTGGAATTAGTCCTGGCTCTATGTCCCAGGCCACACAGATGTGCCGCCTTTTGATACACAATATTTCATCGTCCTTTCGCATGAAAATAACTCCGCCCCCCTGTGTATGGAGTCCGAAATCTCCTGATTAGGATTTAAGGTGTTTGTGTAGTGGACTTATGGTGTTGTCTGTAATATTTCTGAAGACTACTCTATTTTTACTGATATATAGTTGATTTCAGCCTTTCCTAACAAGGTTATGGCTGCCATAAATATTAATCAGAAGTGTTTGCACGGCCATCAATTGAGTTATGAAATACGCTGGCATTCCCCTCATACCAAGCGTATGTCCTGCGTAGCGAATGCCTCGAAAATGATTACTGTTTTCTGACTTGAATCAAACGTAAGAAAATAAAGAGTCCCTTACTATAGGAAACGAAACAGTTCCCTAGAAAACCGATACAACTCTTCCAAAGGAACAGAAAATGTCTCCATGCAACAGATGTAGCTCAACCACAAACACAGCACGTCGCTCCCAAATACACAAGATTCTTTGGGCCCCAACGTACCACATGCTCCTCCGTGAGTGCCTTTATTCAGACCCAGCGTCGCTCGCGGCCACACGACATCGCGCTACATATTCACGCGTCCGGCGCTTGCGGATGCGGACCCGACCGTTACAGCTGCCCGCTGTCCTCTGCAGCCTGCATGCGCAATGAGAATATTGCGGAAACCACGACTCTTGTACCAAGAATAAAAGAATGCGAGTTCTTGGTTTCTGTGGTGGCGATTCCCCGGCAAAGGCAATGTTTGGATCTGTTAAAGTGGAGAGAAAGAGTACTGGAACTTCTGACTATGAAAGAACACGGAAAATATATTGAATATCTTATTTGAATTTTCTTTCGTTTTTAAAGTATTTCCATTCCACAGTTGTCCTCTGTATCTCGAACATCCCTGGTATTTTCGCTCGATATCGATGTTCTTTCGTCACGTTTTATTGTAAGCCTGGGCTTGGACAAGACCCTGCAGCCTGACGCTAAAGCTGTTCTCGGTGGGTCTTGATGGGTGCAGAGCAGGTTGGTCATTTCTTCCAACCAATGGCCGCATGTTAGGCTATAAAATTCATTTACTTCGTTTTGAGTGGTTCCAATTGGAACCAGTTTCTCATCTCTCCATTCCTCATTGGGCAAAAACCTGTTTCATTTAAATCCAGCGCACCGGGAATGCATAAAATAACACGAAACACGTTCCAAATGAAACAAAAAGTGACTCGGACAGTGTGCATTGCTTTTCGACGTCTAGGTTTCCCACCTCTTTTAACCCGCGGTTACACTGATACCCACTGTTGTAATTAGAAAAGTAAACTAGCGCACCTTAATTCAAAATAGTGTCCTTCATGAAACTTTAAAAACATGAAGAAAGGAACCGAGGAGTCATTCTATTCACGTGATGAAACTCGAACAGAAAGTTATACTGATGATGAAAATAATTCCTTGGCCATGAGCGGCCGGCACTGTAGTCGCGGCTTGGGGCCGTGCTCCCGAGGACGTGTCCCCGCCCCTGCTAATCACAGATGGGGCCATGAAGATCTTAATTAATTTGGTCCCGAGCCTAATGAGGCCGACAGATGTTGCTCCATCCAAGTGCATTTCTTCCTCCTGCGTTTCTTACACATCCCCGTAGGACAGTTTTCCGTCCCGATTATTGCGAAGGTTCCTCGGCAGGGATTGCAGTACGATTTTGCGTCAGAAATTTGAAGTAGTTTTGAGTTAACGTAATTCCTAACTCGTACGTTTGTCGCCCGGGGTAAAGGTAAGTAACTTTGGAAAAACATCGATCTTCAGCCTTGATTTTTAAATTTTCTGTCGTTGAATAATTTTGTGACAAAGGTTTACGCTATTTAATTTTATCCTATTCGTCATTGTAGATTACGAATGCAATTAAATGAATTTTGATAGCTAATTGAACTTCACCATTTATTGCAGTAGCACAGAATAATAATCATAAGTTTATGGTGTCCATTAATGGTAGCGATCTAATTTTCAACACGTCTCAAATTAAAGTCACAACTTTTGTTGTCATCAATAACAGTGAAGATGTTCAATATAATAGTATGTAGTTTCATGTAAGAAGTTTTTTATTTTTCATGTACTCTTTTTGTGAAGAATAAATAAAAAGTTTCTTATAATTAATTCTGCTATAAACTAATCTTTAATTCGAAGTTTATGTTTAACGGAATCTAATCACAAATGCAAATGGTAATTACTTAATAATTCTCCCAATCATTATCCACTTGAAAAAATAGTAGCTCTGGTATTTCAGTTTGATGCATTGTCCATTACCGTTTTGTTCTCAGTAATCTCTGCTAACAAAGCACCAAAACCCGGGGCTTTCATTCTGTCCCCTCACTTCATTTTTGTCACCAATGCGAGTACCTGTCACTACGTCTCTTAAATTGGACGCTGCCAGCTCGATTTGCCCCCTCGGGGCAGCGTACGAGGGCTGGCTTCTGATGCGCCCACATTGTAAGCAACGTGTAGAAAATTCTGCCCCAGTATTTCGTGAAAAAGCAAACAAATGAGGAAGTCGTGAGGTCTCTCTCACAGGTCCCACAGTATACGTAGGTTTTGGTTTGTCACTGATAGCTCGTATGAAGTACGGGAGCACGTTCGCTTACGCCTGTGATTTTAACTGCCCTGCTGCTTTGTTCTTTGCCAGCTTCCTCATTTCCCTCGCATGGTCGGCCGTCCATCAGGCTGACAAGCCCGTAACCCAATCCTTGTCTCTCGACGCTCGAGCTTCTAGCCAACCTTTGCCGCCCATGTGAGCTCCAAATTCCTGAGCTGCCTGCAACCCAAGACTGAAAGAGTAGTTTCATCTCAAATAGGAGGAATATGCTTCTATTGTTGTAACAAATCTTAATACTATGTTTCGTAACGGAAGATATCCGTTTATTGCAAGCAAAGAAATTTTCCTTGGTGTACACTAGAATCTGAACAATCTTTTACGAGTACTGGAAGTCCATGAAGCAATAAAAAAGTGAAGCATTTATTGACCTGTGATAAAAAGTAAGAAGAAAATGCCTGAATGTGAACTTGGATTTCAAACACTGCGCCTACCATTTTTGCGAATGATGTAATTCAGGTAGTCTATGAAGTGAACGTTAAGATTTCACCTTACTTTCATTTAACATTGAATCCGTCAAGTTAAATTTGCAAATCGCAATCCCCTTCTACACAGCTTTGTGGTACTTTCCCCGGGCTTATCAATTAAAATTCACCCTACAAGCCCTTGTCAGGACGAGTAACCTCAGCCGCCAGCGCTCAAGTAGCTATCGATTTCCTGCGACTGTAAAAATTGGCTTTGGCCGAAGTTCGTTAACTTGACTGCAGCCGGCAACTCGCCGCTAAATTTTGCCTGAATCAATTACTCGTTCGTGAAAATTCATGAAATGCGTCAGCAGAGAATCACAAAGAAAACCGTAACCTTGGCTGATCAAAACACGCTTCGATTGGGTATAACTTCTCAGTTAGGGTATTCAGTTTATTGAATTGCATTAGTGTCCGTTTTGACGCTCTTCGGCTCTTGTTACTACGTCAACTTTACGGAAATATTCTCACTAGGTCTTGGTTCTATTTCTGCAGGGAAGAATTTGAAATGTTTTGATAATCTCTTTTGATTATGTAAATGAAATATTTTTAGCAGCTCTGAAGAACTGCAGCAATAGTTCCGAATGTCTTCATTTATTCAAAAGTCAGGAGAAACACGTATTTCTATTCCCACATGCAGAATTCTGCGATCCAATTTACAACCTAACATTTTCCTGGAAGTTTTATTTCGAATTTTCTATAATGGAATTCTACTTGTTCCACATTCAATCGAGCCACCGATCTGTCCGTTATAATATTGTTACCAGCTTCAATAAGGGGGAAATGAATAGCGTTCAGAGGAAAGAAAAGGAATGAATTCAACGCTTAGGACAGTTCGTTCAGCGAAGTGAACCTATGCATTCTTTCCTTTAAAAGTTTGAAAATTGTTTTCTTTAGAGTGATTTTTCTATCGAAACGTAGGTTCCTATTGCACATCCAAGGCTTACATCGAACTAAAGCGCGTTTGCTTATATTTGGCGTCGTTCCGTTCGTTTTGGGACTACCATTCTCACTGCCTATATTCTACCATAAAGGATCTATAGGCAGTCGGCCCCGGTTTCCGTTGAAGTCGTTAGTGTCTCTGTGGCGGTTGTAAACGAGAAGCTTTTCAAATGAGCTGTCAGGGAGTGCCATCCCTGCACGAGGGGAAAATCTCCCATGGTCTCGAGATCCTATCCGATAACGTATTGATTGTCAGACCTCTGAAGATCATACCGTCCAAAAGATGAGAATAGTGTGTGTGGCGTGAGAGGGTAAGTTTGGGCAAAGATTTTATCAAATAGAAGAACCCCCCTTTAGTTAAACTTTAGTTTAAAACCAAACTCAGTGAAATTTACACTGTAGGTTAGAGATTTTTTTGGAACACTCATGTTTTTCTTGAATTACTTGCACTGTTCTACAGATTTAACATTTTCAGTGTTCGTTACTGCTGCAAAGCGTTCTTGCGCCAAATTCACACGGAACTCCTTGAGAGCTTGCAAACCTTCTGAGTAAGATAATTGTAATTTCGAAGCACTGCAAATGTGGACGGCGCTGCAGGATTTCCGCCGAAGCAGAGGATCGAAAAAGCCAGTGTGAAGATTGAGGAAGTGTGAGTCAGACGAAGGAAGGCGTAGGGTGATGTAGACGAGCTGGGGGAGATAGGGTCCCGATTATTCCCTGAGCAGAAAAAATTCTCTACCGGACGAAAACCCTGATAGATATCCCTACACTTACGAAGAAAGGATCCGAAATTGTTACGTATTTTAATTTCAGGGTTCATAATTTATTCATAGTAAATTACTGAGTATCCTCGAATAGTACAATATTTCACTAAAGCCTTTCGATTTCTAATTACAATTCTTCATTTGAGAAGAAGCAAGCATGAAGTGGAGACAAAGCTGATATAATCTCAGGGTAATCATAGTGGTCCTTTCTTGAAAATATGACATTAGTCTTTTGTTAATTCATGTGAGTTAACTTAGGAAAGGTGTGAAACGATTACCTACGGTGTACGGACACTTATTAACTTATTAGTTATTGCAAGCGGTTTTCAAGCCATTCACTACAGAATTTTCTAAAGGTTTATTTGATGGATAGAAGAATTATTGTGATGTGGGAAACATTTCGCGTCTTTCCCAGAACAAGACTTCGAAAATGGCTATAAATTATGCTGATAGCCAAGTTATATTTTGGCTTACGGAAATGATACCTGTGATGTCTTCATCAGTTTGTAATGGTACTTGTTTTTTTAGGGTTTTTGTCGCACACTGCTAAAAGATCTTGCTCGTGCTTCGTGAGGATCATATGAAACACAGCATAGAAAGTTCTATTAAATATAACAATTTTAACGGCTTCGTCCGTTAGAAATGGGTTATTTTAGCACTCCTAATACCTTACTTTCTTAAAAATAGATATTCCTCGTGCTTATGTTGCGAGACTCGTATTACTGTTGGTAACGCCGACCGTTGTGTATGATTATACGCGTTTTTATTATCTGCGAAAATTATCTCTCGATGTTTTTTTAAAAGATGCCTAGTAATTGTTAAAAAAATTGCCATGTTCATTGCAAATTGTATATACCGTAAGTATATGAAATAAGAGCAAAATGCCAAAATGCTAAGAGAGATAAGAATAATATCAAACTTGTACGTATGGTTCAAAGTTAGGATGATAGTCTAGTTGATACGAATGAGTTGATTACGCTACTACCTTACCAGTGCGTTTTCTTTTGCGACGTAATTAACGGAAATAGTGAGTAGAAAAACGTAGGTTGATGGTAAGTTAAGAGTTGCAGACGAAGTGGCGCGTGCAATGAGTAGGTGGTACGTCATGCACATGTGAGAAGTTTGAAAAGTGCATGTACATGGGCGTCGTTAGGTGTGATTCGAATAATAAATAGTGTGTGTGGCGTAGCGGCTCTGTATCCTTAGTGGTGTATGCATGCTTTCTTCATAGTCAGTATTTTCTGGGCTTGAAACCTCCCTCGGAGGGCTCCCTGTAAAGAAAGGAAGACTAAATAAGATGAGCCGTAAAAGGCAGTAAACCAGTGTGACATAGGAAGAGGTCTGTGAACTGCCTACTTCCAAGGTATCGAATGTGTAGTAATTGTTAACTGTTTTTCATACAGAAGATTGGATTGAGAAAATCTAAGAGGAGACATTCGGACATGCAGGAGATGCAATATGCTGATGTACGCTCTGGATAACTCGTATTCAGGCAGCGAGATGAGAGATTCAAAAATACACGTGTCAAGCTGAGTAAATTTTCCGTGTACAAAAGAAGTGTGGTGCACCTCACTCGACGATATCTTTCTGAACTCATTTTGTAGAATTGGCCTCTCAGGAGGTATAGGACGGGGAATAAGCAAAGATTAATTAGGTTTGTCTATCCTATGCTATAGGGACTAGCGCTCACGAATGGGCCCTGTTGGGCTACCTTACATAGCCATAGGTAGGCCTTCGGGACTTCTTTCTTTCAACCCCACTTTGCTTCCTTCCGTTTTCCTTCCTTCTTCTCCGATTATTCTTCTTCTTTTTTTTCCTTCTCCTTAACTTGCTGTTTCTATCACAGGGGATCTTGTGTTGGAACACACCTTGTGCATAGATTCTCCTTTCTCGTAAGTCCATTCAAGTGGTCCCTACTCTTTCGGTGCGATATTATCTGAGTTACTAAAGCGCTGCAATCTTCGCTACCGTTAGTACTGCTACTGCTACAACTTGTGAATTTGACATTTTCGAATATTATGAATTTGAAGCAGTGTTTTTGTCGTCAACTAATGAAAACAAGTTCCGAAGATACTCATATGCAAAGTGGCAAAATATTCAAACTTTGCTGAAAACTTCATTTCTATTCAATCTTTTCCAGAGTTTGTGTAATGTATAGATTTGATCAAATAAAAACCGTTCTAAATTTAGAATGCCAAAAATATCTACTCACACACTTTTTACTTACTGATCTGTACTATTTTGATATACAACCTCCCCAAGAAATTTTTAAGAATGTTTACTCATGCAGAACCTTCTGATCCTCACGATCGCTCACTGATCAATCCGCCTTTCCTTTCAGTTCATTCCGGGCTCAGGCTCGAAGATCAGAACAACAACCGAACCTAGAAAAGCTACTCGCAAAATAGTGGGGAACTCTGGAATTATCTTGCCTGTGTATCCTACGCTGTAAAGAAAACGCCATTGAATTTTGTATTCTCGAAACGATGCTAATGGACTTTTTTGAGCTTTTTTCTGCAGGCTAAACACTAGACACATACTGTGAAGTTTTGAATCGCTCTGGTCAGTTCTACGAGGAAAGAGGCGAGTGGTTTTGGTCCGAGACACAAGCGTTGGCAATTCTCTTTTATGGGATTTTGATGCCTGGGAGAACTTTCAGCTCCACTGGTGCAAGCTGGAAGCATTCAATGTTCTTGGGTCATCCAATGTTGAGAAATTTATTTCCTGTTTTCCAAACGCTTTCGGCGTTTGGGGTACCGAGCAGGGATTATCTTCTACCGAATACAATGCATCTTTTGGGTCGTAATGTATTATTACGGATTATCACGATTGAAGTTACATTAAACTGTATGCAATGAAAAGTTGAACTATAGACAATGAAGTATGAACGGAATCTGTTACATAAATTAACTCTTGCTACTCAGACCTTAAATGTTGAAAACAAGGAAAAGCCACAGCAATCGGAAGACTGTGTCGACTTTTGCACAAAAATAATTTCTTCTCGGAGGCTGCCCGATACCTCCAACAGACGAATAAGATTGAGAACTTACATGTTTTTACCGGTGTGTGAAAAGTTTTGGTAGATTCATTTAAACTGAAATGAAAACTGCTACTTGTTTGTTGCTGCGTGGCGTTGAGATTATATTTATAGGACGTGCATACGCTTAGTGACGCTCTTCAAGATTGTGTGTTGAGATACTGAGGGAAACATTTTTTTATTCGCAGGATTACGAGCCGCTGGACAAGCTGATCTCTTCGAAGGTATATTTCAGTGTTGATTTCCCTTGAGACGCCTCCGGCAGGTGCCGTAAGCTGATTGTTTTCTTTTCTGTCATATAATTCTCGAGCTTGACGTGTTCGGTGCTGAACAAAGCCTAATTTTTCTCAAAGTTCAGGAAGTGTTTTGGTCGGATTGACTAAAGAGTTTCTAGAATTGAACTGGCGGATGCTGAACTCCATTATTCAAATTAAACCTATTGTTATGGTAACGCATCCAAGTGATGTACCTTTTCATCTTGCACATATTTTTGAAATAATGGGAATTGAAGCTCTTCTTTGTTCAGCAGAATGTTATTTTGAAATAAAAAAGTTATATTTTGAAATAAAGTCATATCTTTGCAACCTTTCATCTGCAAGTCACCATAAAGTACTACTAAGGAATGGAGCATTCACAGAAATAGTACAGGGATCAGCTTTCGTTGCACCGGCTTAGATTTCTGCATTGTGGCGGTCTGCTTCTCTATTCATTTCAAATTCCTTGTATTAAAAATTTCTCCTCTTGTTCGGTTCTAATCGGTTTCTTTCGTGTGTTTAAAATAGCAAAGTGTGGGAGCGTTTTTAGCTTCTTTGTTGACTCAATACAATGATTTATTTCCAATAATTTCCCCCGACGATTTTCTCAGTATAAAAATCTCAAGGTTGNCATGTTGATCATGCTTAAAAATACTCTATCCTCCCTTTAATATTGACCTCCATTAAAAATTAACGAGAAGTGTAAGTTAGTTTGAGTATTTTCATCCCACAGGTATAGTACAAGTCTTGAAGTCCTCAATATTCACGATGGACTTGGTCTATAATTGTCACTGCCCGACAAGTTGCGTTCCCAAGGTTTTTCGTGCGGCTCTAAACGAAAGTTGATTATTCCTGTGCTCTTGATTACGACGCCCGCTGTTTTATGCCCCTATTTATTAAAATCAGATGTTTTAGCCTTCCAGTTTATGGCTTCGAAGTTTTTCTAACTTTTATGTCTGTGTATGTATATATTTTATGTCCGTGCTTACTAACATGACTCTTTCTTTTGCTTGACTTCGGCCGATAACGTCAATCTCTTGCATAACAGAGACGCCGTAACATAATTCGTTTCCAATAAACATCAGTGGATTACCTTAGGTAAGAGGAATCCTATTGTACTGAATTCATTTTTCTACAGTTTGTAAGCCTGTTCAAACGCTTGCCGTTCCTTATTATTGTCTGTGAATTCATTGTTATCTAGCAGTCTAGAATAGAATTTTCGTGGATAAAAATAGAAGATAAGTTCGTTTTATATTGATATTCGTCTCCGAAATTTTATCTTTTCACAATCCCATCGAGGCCAATGGGATAAAAATCAACCGTTCAAAATACTTGCATACATCACAATCCCTGACTCTAATTTTTTCAAGTGAGGTAGCTAGCTCCTAATAAAATTCATTTTCATTATAGTCTCGTTCAGTTTTACGATGCCGTTCGGACGCACACAGAAAATAACGTCCGTAATGGAATCTCATTTCGTTAATAGGATTTGTAAGCCGAACATTGGCCACAGCAGACCATCATCCCCATACAAATTTGAATTAGCTCAGCTTGTCACAAAGCTCGATTCATGACAAGATTTTAGTTTGTTTAATTAACACTGCACACGCGTAATCAAATATGCTTCCGTTCTGGAACGATTGTTCAATTACGAAATGAATTATCACATATTGACTTTCAAAATCGACCAGCTCCATTACTTAATCAAGTTGATGAACGTAATCGCTGTTTAATCGCTAAACGTAATAAGGTATGTTTCAGTTGAATAATATTAGAAATAAAACTGATGCGAGTATCAAATAATACAAATAATACTGATAAGAAATATATGCTACACTTTCGTAGATCTTCTGCGTAGAAATATTTTAATGGCAAGATTTTTGTGGTACAGAGTTACAAAAACCGGATGTTAGTGTAAAGTAACTGCATATCAGTGTGTGGGGAATTGTTATTCGACGTTTACTTTTACATTGTTTTCCATATAGCATAGTATGATATTATAAGTAAAATTAAGGGGTAAATATATCTTACATGTCAAAATGCTATGCACTCGTACATGTGGTGTAGTACTATCATGAAATATAACATCATGTGGTTTGTAACATTACGTCACAAACAGTATTTTGGGTATCATAACAATCCGCACACGTACATAGACTGTGATGTTATCTTGCAATATGGAAGTACACCGCGGACTTTGTGATCGACAATGGGGGCTACGCCTGCTGCTAAAGTCTTCGCATCGTGTGATGAGGTAAGTAATTTTGTAATCGAGAACAATTTATAAGTACAATTTTATATTGTGTACCTGTGTTAGTAAACGGGCGCCTCAATACACGCTTTGCTTTTGCATCCCTATGACAAAGGCAACAGCACAATTTCCACGTCGAATACAATTTTAACGCAGAGATATTCACGTGTCTTGCTTGTGCGAGGCAGCGTATTATTTCCAATTTTAATTCCAGCGCTGTCCCTTCTTCAGAAGAACCGGTGCGGCAGTTCGCGATTTGAAATCGAATACCGATATTCTTCCTCATCTGTGTCCTGGATATGAGCACCTTGTGTGTGTATTTAATTTGCCGTTTCTCTGAAGCATCCGTATGATTTACTAGTATATTAGTTTGCACAGAAATTTTCTTTAATATTTTATACCCGAATGTTAATGATTCCCTCGTGAGCATTACAGAGCGGAAACATTTTAAGAGTAAGAAGTGCAAAAAATCCTCATAGTTCCTCCACGCGCATATAAAATGCAGATGTTCTCAATTGAGATCACAATTAAGGGAGACGTCAGCAAAGCTCAAGACCATTATTTCCTTGAAACTTCAGAAATCGAAAGTGCAACCTAATTGAATTACATGAACTGAACATTTATCGAGCAATTGTTATGAGCGGGGTAGAGGAAAAATTTTGCTGTCCAGGTTTTATTTTAAAACTCTGGAAATCGTCCATTTCCAATCGTCGCATTTATTTTTGCTGGAAAGTCAGAGTTCATTATTCCTACTGCCTTGCACTCCCATACTTGTTAACGATCATGAAGAGACCAGCATGATGCAATTATAAAGTTAGAACCTCAGGAAGATCAAGACCATGCCCTCGCATTCATATCGTTTATTCTAAATTGACCTCTAAAAATCGTTGGCCGATATTAAATGACCTAAGAAAAAATTTTAGTAACCAATTTCTCTATAGTGAGCGATCAATGAAGAGACATAGCTTATGAATCGACACGTCCATGAACTTGCAGCACCAAGAAATTATCATTTATATAAGCCATGGTGCTTCACCCTGTTTAGGCCTAGGGGAGGCGGAGTAGAATATTGTCATCACGTGCAGTGGCGGCGCATCCGAAGTTCCCATGCGGGTAGCCCTCATGTGCCTCGCTGGTAATTGGGCCAGAAATTGACTGATCTATGATGACTGCAGCCAGCGACACCTTCAGTTAGTTATATGATGCCATGCGTTATTCGACTGTAGCGCTATGCACGTGAAATGCCTACTGGATCATCGTAGATGTGATTGTGAACCTACCTATAGCAGGGTTGTTATTATTCCAATTTTAATACCGCGTGTCGTTTATTCACCGCTGCTGTGAGATCTACTCTCATTGTTAGGGTGTTGATCTCTAGTGCAATCGTTTGAGCTCTCCAGATAGAGCAGATTTTTTCATATATTCTGCCACATTCGACGACGTATCAAAGTTGTAGGCGTGGCTTACACGTTAATGCAATGTCCCGCGTTGCTCAATGTGATCGTGCAATCGCGATGCGTGAACGTAGTTCGTCAATCGTGGGACGCAATGACACGGAAACATTGCCTAATATCTGGTTTCCATTATTACAGATTACGTAACTATGTTCTTGCTCAAATTTTTGCCTGGCAAATGCTATGTTAACTGAACGTGTGAATTTACGGATAGGGTTCACGATGCACCGAATAAGGTATACATGTATGTGTGTAATAACTAGTTCATCAATTTTCAAGTGTAAGTATGGATTTGATACGTCAGCTATGATGTTTCATTATTTAATTCAACCGAATTCCATATTCTAACACAAACTTAGAAGCTATGCAATTCCGCTGACTTAATTTAACGGCGGGTCAAGTCAGCTGAGCCGCGTATGAAGCATGGTTTTAACCCACGGCGTGGCGCGAGTAGTTGTTTGCGTCTTAGTGTGACAGGATTAGATTTCTGAACAGTGGAAGGTTGTAAATGAGAAAAATGTTTTAAAGTTAGTGGTTTCCATAGGTTGACGTAGTTTCCTGTTAAATATTGGCCCCGTTGCAGTTCTTCGCAGCAATGGGAGTTTCCTGACGTATTCTGGCCGTTTTGGGCAGATTATCTCTACAGGCAAAAAATTGGCTAGTTCATGCTTGCAGATCTAAACAGTAATTGTCCTCGGTAGCAACGTTCGTCCCTAAAGCGGGCTTAGCGAGTGCACCACTGCGCTGTTAGACAGTGAACTCTGCGAAACACGTCGGTAAACTGCAAAAAAAACGTCAATTTTAAATTAGGCCTCCCAGGAAATGATGCTCCATAGACGCAACCCTGCTCTATATAATTATTTTCAATTTCTGTTGATTGCGCCTGCCTGTGTATTCCCATAGCTGATGAGACCATCGTGGCTTACGTGATGACACTAGCGGAGTACATTATTTTAAAACCTGAAGATAATTCCATATCGCTGTCAGTTAATTTTGACGTCTTATTTCAGAGGCGCTTTATCCCTTGGCCTTTGCATTGCAATAAAATAAAATAGAAAACTTATTGTATCGATTTTTGAGCATCGTGTCATATATCTCAAATTCTATTTTCATTCATGCATCTTCGTCCATTTTCTTCACCAATTTTAGAGCTTCAATTTCAGTATCAAGTAATTTTAGTATTCGTGGAGTCCCAAATGACTGACTTGGGACTTCATGAAGATAGATCTTGTGCGAATTTTTTCAAGTGTTCATCAGGAATGGCTAGCAACTTACTTGAAATATGAATTATTATTTTGGAAACGTTCTCAAACACGTTTTTAGCCCGAGCCGTTCACCCTGAAAACTTGGCGTTGCCTCCTACCATTCTCTCTGCGCGTCCTGACACGTCCTCTCTTTTGCCGTCACGGACGCGCTCCAGGGACGTCGCTATTCCTGGCATGGGCTGGTTTCGCTGCCCCAGTGCCCTACTTTGGGAGGGGTGCGGCACATCTCGCGAGGTCGTGGCTGCTCTTCTTCTTCGTCTACTTGCTGAATAAACCAAGAGGAAATGCCCTCTGGTGCTCCGCCGTCTGATGTTTGGTTCTGCCAACCACATGACCAAACGGTCTGTCTTTAGGCTCGTGTACTTTCGGGCGTTTTTCGTGTACTTTTGGGCTCAAGTTTAGCACGTTTTTAAAAAATTTGTAGGTTTGTTATGAATGAGATTGAAGTGTGACTCTCAGACGCCTCGTAGATGATATCTTCGCAACACGATCCCTTGGTTTGGTTTCAGTTTTCGTTGAAATATTACTTCGTAATAACGAAGAGCTGCCATTGCTTCCTATCGTTTTTTTAATGTGAGCTCCATCTTTCACTTTTTTGTATTTTTTTCGTCCATTCTCGTTTTACGTTTTTTCCGCCTTTAATTTATTAACAAGAAGACAGCCTTAACAGTGTTCAGCATCTAAATTTTCAAGCCCAATCACACGGAACTTAGTAGAAACTATTTCTTCTCATCCCAGTTGAATCAATCTTATTCTTGGTCAAAGCTCGTCTTGAAAAGTCTAGTCGTAAACGGCTCGTATATTACCGTAGTGCCGTAAACGCTCCGGAGTCGTAAAGTGGTTTGGTCGTTGAGATGTTGTTGGTTGCTCAAATCCAGTCTGTTGGCGTGAGGTTTGTCCTCTCACCGCCACACCGCAGGCGGTTTTGCAGTTTCCTGTCGATGTCAGCTTGTTTGTTGTGAGGCTCGGGAAAGCGAGTCGTGGTTTTTGCCTCCCTCGTGATGCGTGTTTCAGAAAATTTTCATTTCTGCATGGCTTCACTTCGTTGATACTTCAATAAACTCATACTTCTACATTGCGAGAAGTTCTTTAATTGAGACGAGTCAAATCTCTTCGAAAAATTATTTTCAAAATAGTCTTTATTCATACTTGATATTTTTGAGCTGAGGAACATCTTTATCATTATCTTTTCATCCATCATACTTTACACCTCCCAATTCCTGCAGTTTTTAAGCACACCCATTGCAGACGATCATCGTGAGGAATCTGACGTTATCCCGTTCACTTGTTGAAAGAACTTAGTCGTCAAGTCTCCGTAATCCTACGCTCGAATTAAAGCAATCACACAAATTTAAATTTTGCCTTTGGACCAGAGTATTTCTTCCCTTCCATTACTTCTCCCAAGGAGCTCCTAATACTCATTACTGAGAGTACGGTCTAATTTTTTCCCATTGATCCACTGGATTATTAAGTATCCCACGTATTTAAAACTTTTTACCACTATCTTTTTTCTAATCCATCTTTCGTTCACACTGTTATTCATGTTATTCGTGTTTGATGTTATTCGCTCACACTGTTATTCAGCTCAGCTGATGTTCCCACTCATCGCCATAGTTCTCGTTCATCACTTTCACCCATCAGTCGGAGAGACGCCTTTCACTTCAATATGCAAGTCGCTCGTGCACTCCATGGGCGGTGCTGCGCCTGCTTCCCTCGCTCTTCCCTCGTGGCTACTCTTGACACTCTGTTGCCTCACTCTCGACACTCTGTTGCCTCACTCTCGACACTCTGTTGCCTCACTCTCGACACTCTGTTGCCTCACTCTCGACACTCTGTTGCCTCACTCTCGACACTCTGTTGCCTCACTCTCGACACTCTGTGGCCTCACTCTCGACACTCTGTGGCCTCACTCTCGACACTCTGTGGCCTCACTCTCGACACTCTGCGGCCTCACTCTCGACACTCTGCGGCCTCACTCTCGACACTCTACCGCTCAATCTTGAGTCTAGACACTCTGCGACTTTCTTTTTCGGAAAAAACTACTTTCGTTTGGTTTGAACACTCTGGTTTGCTACCGATATCAGTGAGGGGTACCTTACTTTTGGGCCACCCTGTACAACATCTCTATAAAATGCTATCTCGTGACATAAATTTTTGAAACACCAAATAGGCTTTTCTGTTTATTTTAAAGCTTTCGAACTCCTACGCAGAGTGCGTTTTCAAACACTGAACGCTGATTTTTTTTAAATTTTAACATGCTAATCCGTAAATAGAGAACATCGTCAGAATGAATGAAGTATAATAGTATTAAGAAAAATTTGCATTGAAATGAGGATTATAATGAGAGTATAATAAGTTAAACTACTTCTAAGTATATTTCTTTAACATAGCCTATTTACCGATTAGCTGGTTAAACGTCGAAAAAATTAGATTGCTTGTCCCTCTTGCAAATGCGCTCTGCTTATGAGCGCAAAATGCAAGCTTGGAAAACGTCTAAAAAAAGTAAAATTCATGTTTCAAAGATTTGCCTCACGAGATGGATTCTTAATGTCCTTTATTCAAGCAAATTAAATTTCAAGTCACCCGCCACCACACTCGCTTTTCCAATCTCTTCAAGATTTTGATTCTACTTTGCTTGTAAGAATTTTTGAAAAAAATTCAGAAGTATTCATACGGTGATCGTTGTATTATTGCAACTAGTAGATGCACCCCTCGACCCCTCTCCAAATGGCGGGACAAATGAGGTTACATTTTTGAGATGCATTCTAATTTACGGTAACTCTGACAGTCTCGCTATTAGTTTAGGAATACGGCCTACGAATTTTCTACTATCTAAATCCTCAAGAGCGTGACAGAATTTTCTACTATCTAAATCCAAACAAATAAGCAGCAACTGTGTATTACTATATATTTAGTGGAATATTTCTCAAGAGTGGATGGATTTCCGCTATCTGATGTCGAACGTAAAAGCATTTCTTCATTCCTTTGAAGCTGAGGATCTCATTTTATGCAACAGCGAGGATTTTTTTTAAATTTCTCCGAAGCTTCAACCTGACGCAAGTTCAAATTTATTTTTTAAATAACGATGCAACTGAGAGACAACGTATACGGTGGTTCAAAAGTAAGGTACTCGCACTGATATCGGTAGCACTGATACGTTAATAATGTTTAGGATACAATTGCATCAAAGGGTACCTTATTTTTCGCCCACCCTGTATACGACTCTGACTAACCCTTTTTTCTTCCCGATCACTATTTTGCTTAGAAGCTAATCAGTTTTTTGATAAAGACTACCTACGCAAAATTTTCTTCTTCACTGACAGCCTGAAGTCTCACAAAGTTCCATTCCTAAATATGCGACTGAAAAGTTTGCTCTTCATTACATCAGCACAGGCTTGCCGTTTCCGACCTCACGTGATTTACTTGCAGCACAGCAACCCCTCGCAGTGCCGCGCCTCGTCTCCTGGAACAGAACTCGGTGTGTGGCGGTGGTGATCCATTCATGGACCTTCAAGAGTTCGTTATTTCGTTCCACTGCATTAGTATCAGAGCGTATCGGAGTACTTGTGATGATATATTCCGATTCGCTCTTTTATATATTTTTTAAGGGAAGACAACGGTCGGATAAGGAAACAGTGAAATAATCGTAATTATCGTACCACTAACATTACGCGAAATTTTGCTCGTGTTCAAAAACAACTATTCTAACCAAAACATTGTGATCTCTGCAGGGCTAGGTTGTTACCTGAACTCTCTTCGTTCTCAATTGTTCCTTTCGGTTCACCAATATCGTAACAATCTTAGCTCTCTTTTTAGACCTTTAAAGAAATTCTCATTCTTTCAAACATACACCGATACTTGATCTGTATGGATGTTCCGGGAAATTTGGTGCGGTGGTCCCAGAGCTCTTACGGACGCTGATTGCAGGTTTTGACGACTGTAAAAATGATCGATGCTGTCAAAGTTAGGAGCTGGTTTCCAGAGAGCTCGGCGAGTGTCCGGAGCGGCGCCGACCGTCGGAGCGGGGAAACTGGGGCGTCGGAAATTGTGGACGAAAAAGTGCAAATTGAATATAAACTTGCCTAGAATTCAAATAGTCTGTCAAAATGATGTCGCTAAGCAAGGAAAAAACTAAGTTATGCGTTGACACAACGGGTATTTGTGCTTTAAGTTGACTACTCGGAAATGACAGAAATTCACTGAAACGGAAGCCTTTCTAGAATTTCCGCCCTGTTCGCAACTTCATGTACGTAACTCGTCACTTTATCGAACCAACAGTATAACTAAGCGTAACGTTAGATAAGGTATTCGAATTTCTACACAAGTAATTGCAACGTAAGCAGATGTCCTCGCACCGAAAGCGAAGAACGAAGTATCTGCAACTATCTTAAACTACGAGCAGGCGTAGTAACTTAAGTACTTCGGTTCTTTTTTAATCAATCGGCACTGTTTTCTATGACTCCTCGGGGTATACGATGGGCAATGAGGTTAGGATAGTTCAGGTTTGTCTATTATATCAATAGGCACGCGCGATCCCCAGGGGGGCAGTGTTCGGTTACCTCAGCTATAGATAGGCTTTCGGGATTTCAATCTTTCGAGCCCACTTTGCTTCTTTAAATTTTTGCACCTATTTTACTGTCTCATGCTGTCTCTTCGTCTTTTCTTCATCTTTACTCTTGATTGTCTCTATACGCGGGGGGGATCCTGTGTAGGAACGCACCTAGGGCCTAGATTCCCAGTCTTCTAATGTCCATACTACCTGGTTCCTTCTCTTCTCTCTCTTTGGGTTATTTTGTAAGTTCATAAAAAGCTTTAAACCAACTACTAATATAATCTAATGCGTTTTTTGTATCTTTAATTGCTTCAAGTGATTGACATCCAATAATTACACTTAACGACTCGTAAAACTTTAGAATTGTATTCATCCTCCGACGTGAATGGCCATCCATCAGCATTTTTTCATCCGTGAGGCCATAAAGCAAGTGATAGGTTCATTATTTTCTTCCAGATCCATCTCTACTTTCAATATCCATTCTGGCTTAATTTCCTGTAGACCATTGACGTGCTCCTCCATTTTTCCTTCATTTTACTTATGCCTACGTTCGGCTTGGTGGTTCTCATCTGCGGCGTGTCATGTCTTCTACTCGTTATTTATTCAATTTCTCCGTCCTTGTTGCGTTAGAGGGAAGCACAGCCCTACCATCTTGAGGAGACGAGGTCTCCTAATCCTATCTGACATGCGATCGCCCGCGTTTTTGCCCCCAGCCGCCACTCCCTGCTTCGCCTCAGGGCGGTGAAATATGGCTTTATTTCTGGGTGTTGACCTGCGGGAAATTTTTGAGTTCTATTGTACACCTGAGCTTACGGACGAAGCTAGTTTTTTTGGACTATTGAAGGGGTTAGCATGAGGGTGATAGATACAACAGGTGCAGGGTTGGCGTCCTCATCATGGCACTCATTTTCATTCATAGAAACATTGAGAACAGGTCAAAACAACCGTGGAATTTCCGTTCAAACCATGTATGCCTTGAAGTACGCAATAGTATAACTGATACATTCGTTGAGACTGATAACACTCAATGTATATGTACCATGCCAATACCCGAACTTTGTACGTAGTACAGAACGGAGGGAAGCTAAGCGCTAAGTGGAACATGTATGTAACTAGTTACAAGCTTTTTACGAATCAATCAACTTTTGTTCGGGCAAAAAAGATCAATTTTGGCTTTATCGAGAGAATATTGTCCTCTGGTGTGCATCTAGACGCTTGTCGATGCTACAACCTGCAGTTCCTCTCCAGAAATTGCTCTCTATTCGCCCGCTCCCGGACTATTTCGGTGCGTTCTCGTTTCTTAAGATTTTAATTTTGCAATCGCTAGTGCCGATTGTAAATTACTTCAAGCTCTCTCTAAGACCGCTTGTGTATTATGTGTATAATAAACTTCCCAGATTATCCAAAGTAACGCCAGCGGAGAGCTGTTCAGAAGAGGAGCGACTTTCTTCGGTGTTGAACTACGTTTCTCTGTGAAAGTCACACGCCGTCAATTTCTGTGGCGTAGACGCTCAAATCGATGCTAAAACACATTTATTGCGAGCGTGAGTGAGCTCCACGCGCGCAGTTGCCCAGGAAACTTCGGCCATTTATCAGTCGCTATTCACGTGCTGTCGGGTGATTTACCAGTTTTACTCCGGATGATTATTAGCTCTTGAAACTTGTACGAGTCGAGATCCATTAGCAACATCGCCCAATACATCAAAGGGGCTGTGCTGACACCCAAGCACATGCACCTGGCGTCGGTCCAGTCGGTCCAGCAATACAAAGTGTGTTGCCTTTATTGGTCCAGCAGGGACACATTGTGTGTTGNTTGCCTCTGTTGGTCCAGCAGGGACACCACGTGTGTTGCCTCTGTGGGTCCAGCAGGGACACCACGCGTGTTGCCTCTGTAGGCCCAGCAGGGACACCACGCGTGTTGCCTCTGTTGATTTTTGGGACCGTGCAGCTCGACGCCGTTATGGCAATATTGTTTTATTTTTGAAGTCAATAAGTTGGGGGGTTAAATTTAAGGATGTGGTAGGTGTGTTACAAACTTAACGTTAAGAGTCGGATTGCTGCCCACACGAATACAGTTATTCATTAACCATTGCGGGCGAATTGTTTTCCTTTTGTGCTTCGAAAATCACGCTCTATTCTGAGATATTCGAGTCCTGATACGCTGGCAAGAGCGGAATTTCACCTCATGTTTCATATATACTTTTGATGAGTTTTTCTAAAGGGAATAAAGTTTACTGGAATCTTTTTCTTGTGAACTTCACAAGTTTTTTCACTTTTAATCAGCAGCATTGGTAATCAATTAGCGAAAAAAAACACAATCAAGTTTAGGTGGAATATGGGAAGTTTCATAAGTCGATGTTCAATATTTGAAATTCGTAATTTCACGAACACGCGCCAAATGTCGTCAGAGCAGGGAAGATGGAGGTATCGCTTCAAAGTGATCACTCCAGCAAAACAAAATTTCGTTTACAGTGCCAATAGGCCGTAAGGTTCGGGAGCAAATCCACTCTCTTTGGTCGAGTACTTTCTTATAGCGCGATTCCATACGCGGGTCGTCCGGGAGAGGTAGACGTTCTGGGGAGCCCGGCGCACAATCAGCTGCACTCGTTGGGAAAATGTGTCATGAATTTAGATTTTACTGTTCATGCATTCTTCGCCGTTTTGTGCCCTGAGCGACATTTTTCAATAACAAGAGTTTAATTATTAGCAGTCGTATAAATTTGTTCAAGTTCTGTTCGCATACTGTAACCATTGTGAGCACCGTCACTCTGATGATGTGGCAGTCTTTTACAACGTAAATATGATAACGTTAAAATACATCGTATGAGTTCGAGAAGTGTTGTGACACACGTTAGTAGCCTTATTTCTCTCGTGTTTATTTAAACGAAATTTATTCAGTTTCTCGATTTCAATCCTAAAAGTATTTCAAATAATTTTCACGTAGGTTCTACTTCTCGCTTTAAGGGAGTATCGGATCGTGATTAAATTTTCCCGTATGATCCTGGACAATCTCAATCCGTCTGTTTTGACAGGGCGACTATTACAACCTTCACGGTGCAGCTCACTTTCTGGGAGGAACTTTCCCGTGCTCTCGGCTGTCTTTCCATCTGTATTTTGAGCCATTTTTGTGTGCTCGACTCGGCAGTTTTGTATTCGTATGCCCTGAGGGGGAAGGTAATCTAACTTGAGTCGGAACCTTCCATTTCTTCACCTGACAAGTTTTCTGCTTTGAGGATGCGCCGGAGTTTTGCCGACCCTAGCGCGACTGTCTTCGTGCGGTTCATGGTTTCAAAGAATTGCTTCTTCGTCCCCTCTAATTGCACCAGAGAAGACGACGCAAATGGCTTTTGTATTACCCCATGGGTCGCTGAATTCGATCTCGTCCTCTGATTGCTTTGGTTGTGACGATTTTTCCTTATCTTTGGCAAAATTCCTGTTGTCTCTCGTGGAGTTGGACCACGGCCCGTGGCACGGCGGGGCATTTTTGTTCCGAACTTCTCTTCAGTGCTTTTGATCGTCGTGGGGACACTGCCATGGTACAAATTTGCTGGGTGATGAGAGGCTTTAATAGTCAGTTGGAAGGGTTTCAAAATATATGATGACTGATTAAGCGAAAGAGTGAGACCGGCAAATTATTTGAAATATTGCGGGCAGGTATCATTTAACAAGGAACTGATTGTGCGGTGTGACATGTGGTCTTTCACTTGAACATTTAGTTGAGTAGTAGTAGTAATGATAGCAGCGCTTTAGTAACTTAGACCATCTCGCACC
>VOMN01081143.1:0-36480 GCA_014899125.1 Orchestia grillus
GGGTAGGGGAGTACCTGAGGAGTGTAGGGGAAGGAAGGAGTATCTCGTGATTGTATCTTAGGTACAGGGGATGGTTTGTATTGTGTGTTAAAACGTACAAAATTATATGTGTGGTAATAGCCACACTTCAGTACACGCGTAAAAATTGAACATCAAAGTATCAGAATGCCCTTAGAGTGAAGAACATTAATATGAGGCCTTTGGAGACTTCATTTGAATTCACAGCCTAAATACCTATTCGTACAGGTTGAATTTTATTTTCAGAATTCGCTAAACAACGCGTCTGTCTTGCCCTGTGTGACCTAGTGATGTAACTGAGCGACGTTGATAAATTTTTGTTGTATTCTTTTATTTATAATGTTACGTTCATTAGATAGACAAAAATAGGTAGCTAAACAGCTATTCTTTACAACGGGAACATGAATTTGCAAAAAATGTCGCTCGTTCCAACAGACAGATCAAAGGATTAAAACTATTTAAAAGTGGCATTGAAAATTTTAGGAGGTACCATGCAATTTTAAAATTTTTAAAATCTTAGTTATTTAAGACAGCAGTCAATCATAGTCATTCAAAAACGATCATTCTAAGCCACAAGAGTCGCACGCAGGCGTGACTCAGGACGAATTTCCGTAGCCTGCCGCTGGAACACAGAGACTGAATCGTGGACTGAGCAAACATTTCACGTTTTACAAAATTGGGCAAAATTAGTTCTTGTTATAACTAGAGAAAAGAATGCGTTACATGTGCAACTTGTGTTCATTATTCATTGTCTCGCACAGCGTTTCTTCAAGCTTCTGCACTATGCTTGCTCAATTCAGAGGCAATATAGTCAATTCATCAGTAGTTTTCGTCCCCTAAATGTCGTGTTGCGAGGAATTGTAAAGCTAAAATACTCATAAAAATATCTTTCTAACACAGCTATCGAATCTGGTGTTACTGAGCGATGCGTTTAGTTGAATAGGTTAGAAACACTCTGAACTTTGTATGGCTAGTTGACAATTTTGATATAAATCTTGTAACTACAGGCTTTGCCTGCTCAAGTAAGGGACTTGAAAAGGAATTCATACAAATCTATTATTTCAGATAACATGTCACAAAAGATAACTAATTTATATCATGATGGGTCATCTACAATCACTGCTTGACTAGAAAAATTGAGTTAGTGCCACTCCTGCCCTTCTCTGAACTTCGTCATCGACTCATTGTCTCAGGCGAGGATTATATGTATATTAACACACGCTCTAAAACTAAAAATAGTCGAATTTTTCCTCCTACTAGATGATTTTGCTCGAAGAAAAATAGGAACTTGTTGAGATGGGTCCTGATTAAATCCGAATAAGGCTGACTAAAACTTTTGCCCAATAAAAACTTGCACCTAATGCCACTAGTTCTGTCATGTTCTTGTTGTATTCGTCCTCGTCTCGTTTTCTGTATGCAATCTGTGAAACCTAATATTTATACTCAAAATAAAATTTCCTCATTCAGCATGTCTTGGTATCTGTCAAATTATTATAGGTGTTACATATATACTATGCACGAAGTATATTCGAATTGCCACCATGAAGAAGCTATAGTTTCATGACTTGAGGTGCGCTAGCTAGGTCTGAATGACACCAAAACTGCAGGTTGGATTGTCGCATCTGTTGGTCTACTTGAAAAGATGGAATGATGCCAGTATTTCATCACTTGACTCGAGTGAAAAAGGATGCGCGGTATCCTTTTTCCATCCAACACGCGGCTTCCGTCGCTCATTCGTTAGCTGAACCATCATTGACTCATTTGCTTGTCCTTACAAAGCCCCTCACAAGAACCGGGTGTACGTAGATAATTATTAAGTAAAAAATACGGAACGGTAATACGTGGTTAATTGTTTACATACTGTTCAAAAAATTAGGGAAGAAAAATTGTGCTCATACCAATTTGGTTCAATTTAGAGCTCACACACTCATACCCATGCAGGAGCCCAGTGTGAATGAAAATGTTTTTTCCCGATTGATAGTAGTATAGTAGTAGTAGTACTGGTACCATAGTTTGCTAGTGCAGCAGGACTAAAGCCGTATCGCTCTGAAGGTCAGGGAAATACTGGTTGCTAGTGTGGTAAGACCAAATCGAGTCGGAGAGAAAACTGTTTTTCTCGATTGATAATCTCGATAGCAATAAACAAAGGTACTGCATTTATCCAATGTTACAAACGTTATTGAAAACTGGTGCATTCTGAACAAATTTTGATAATGATGCAGTTTTCGTTTGCTCTTTGTTGGCTTAGTCGTTTTAATTTTTATGCCGTTATACCGTTACCTCTCAGGGGGCGTAGCATAAGCAGTAGGGTTAGGTTTGTTCTCTTTATCCATCGTATGCTTTGGGAACTGGCGTCCCCAGTTTTTCACACCTTCTTTGCTAACTCTTTCTTGCCTTTCTTCTTTTTCATTCATAACTTACTATTTCTATGTACAGGGGATCCTGGGTCGGAACACACCTTGGGCATAGATTCCCACTTCTCTATTTAGTCCATATTGAATGGTCCATTTTCATTCGTCGCGAAATAGTCCAAGTCGCTGAAAAGCTGCGATCTATACTACTACAACATTTTACCTTTACATCATTCTGATCCCAGGAATTATTTGGCAGGGCCTTTTCAAAAGCAAAGTTATAATTTGAGCGATGTTATTGTTCGTGCCGAAGTTTTCGTATTTTTTTCTTTTACCAAAAATGCAAATGGACTTTTTTGGAAATATTTTGATTTTAAATTTAAAAAAATCATTTTAAAGGAAGATTAGGATGTTCAACGGTTAATATGTCAGGAATAAAACAAGGGGGGAAAGTATGAAAATGCAGCTCTTCTCCATAGGTGACGGCATGACAAAAGATATGTGCACGAGGAATCTACTGTCAATGCTTGAGACAGTGGCTTCTGTAAAATTGTAACTTTCATTCTTTGAATAGAATTAAAATCTTCTCGTCAGAATTGAGATAAAAATCCATCCACGAGTGTTCTATGCAGATACTAGTATCCTTAAGCTCTGAACTATTTTACATAGGTGAGAGCATTTCAGATTGCAGCATGTTTACTAAAATATTTATAGGATAATATTCTTGCAACTTATCAATCGACATTTACTTCATTCTTAAGACGTGATTGCTCCCAATGTTCAAAACATGTTTGGCAAATAATATTAAATTTCATGCTTTTCTAAAAGTAGTACGCTTTAACATATCATGACCATTTGAAATACGAACTTTTGCATCTCTTTTACAAGTCATTCTGTACAATTCTTTATATGCTATATCAAATAAAGGAGAAAATTGAATCTACAGATCTTGACATTGGCTCATTAGTAAATTTGGAAAAAAAAATGTTCAAAAGCGCGAGCAAATTTGTTGACGTGCCCCGAGTGATGAGCGCAGACTGCAGTCGTCCTGGCCAACATGGATGCGATTTGCCCCAATTCCTCAAACAAAGAAAGCAGACATTGATGTTAAAAAAAACGCTCAAATTCGTATTGTTTGAGAGTGTAAGAAATGACCCAAGAAAATTTATTAATCGACCTTTTAATAAATGACGAACATTCTGTTCATTCACGTCTGACTATTGCAGTCATTACCTTGAATTAAAAAATGGTCCTTTGTGAAACAAAAGGTGTATGAATATCTAGGTATTCAGCTCTCATTTGTTAGAAATGCATACAAATATTTCTTGTGTGTACTAAAAGAGTCATTTACTTCAATGTCCAAGGACTGATAAAAATGCTAGTAATCCAAAATAACATCTATTCGAAAGATTAACTTTGGTTAAATATTCTCATTGTTGAGGCTGATGACTGGAAAACAAATTGAATTATGTGTCATTAAATGATTAAATGGGTAAAATAAAGATTTTATGGGTAAAATCAAATGGGTAAAATATGGATCACACCATGTGATCCAAGATTTTAAAATTAGAATATTATTCGTAAAGATATTTTTTCAGATATCGATGCAAATATGGATCCAAAATGAAACGAAAACATTCAGTTGATTGTGATTCTGCTCGGTCTTCTGTGCAATAAAGAGAGCCTGATGGCAGTCAACTGCACAGGGACCTGCCCCGCCAGCTGGCGTGGGGGACCCCGTAGCCCTGACCTCAGGTGGAGGCAAACAGGAGGGCTGGCACGGACCCTGCTACGTGCGCTGCGGCAGGGCCCCGTGTTTACGTTAGCGTAATCTGAACTTTTGTTCGGCCGGTGATCTGTATGGAGAATGCCGCCGTCTAGTAAAATTGCTGTTGATCAGGTCAATTTGAATGGCAAAAAGAGGACATGGTGCATTGTTTATACTGTTATTGCATCTGCCAATATGTTGATTCCTCCATTTTGGTCAGAAATATTTTCGTTTCCTTACTTCCTAATCAGCCTAATTTAAGATTCTGTTTTCAAACATCGCAAATAAGTTTATTGCATCTTAAAATATAAATCATTTACGGTCATTTTCCTTTCGTAAACTTTTCGGCAAAGAACAATTGCCACTGTAGTAAATACTCGAACAAATAGAAAACTGAATTAATTTAAAAAAGAAATCAGAACTTAGCATTGAACGGCAGGAGTTGGTGGTGGTATATACTCAGTGCACACTTCTACAGCTTCCGCTAGAGATGAACTTTCCATTTGAAGCTTATTGAATTATAAATGCTTAATATTATAAATTCATTCAACACACTGATAAGGAACTATACCTTCGTTAACGAACGATACCGCAGAGAAAAGGTTTAAGTAATAATTTTTTCCTCATTTTAATCAGTTGAAATTCCTTAAAGATGATCATAAATGTACGCAACATTACAGTTTAACTATTGGTCTGAGTATATATGGATGATGAATTTAATTCTTACTCTTATGTGCGTTGCTACTGAGTTCCTACCTCGTACTGTACGTTAAAATAATGCCCACACTTCCTGTAATTCTGTAAGGTGGGAGAAAATTTCCCACACTGATTACAGCACAAGTAAATTAAAGAATTCTTCAATCGAATTTATTTTTTCAGTGAAACAACTCGTTTTATGGCGGAGAACCATGGATATTTCTTAAATGACATGAATCAATAACTGCTTATGAAAGTGGACTTATCCTTGCGATTGCAGTTCGAACACCTCTGCGCTTTCTTTCAAAGTTCTGATTGCTCGAGCAGCAATGCATGATGAATTACTCGCAGGTGACTTGGGTATCAAGAATACGTAATGGTAAGACTTTTTCACTTCGTAAAATTGCTGTAGCTCATTGAACAAGCATATTTCACAACGTGAATTTTCCTTTGGGTCCATGATACATACGTGTATTAGCGTCACCTGTAATGTAATAATTTATGCTGTCGGCTAACCCGGTAAGGAACACTGAAAAAAATAGACCGTAGCAATAACGCAGTTTTGCCTTCAATTCTCATTGTGCCGTTAAATAATGTGTAAAATGTAAACAAATGTGACCTCAATAATCCTTTCTTTCAAAAATTAAATTGATCCTTGACTACGTATAGGGTTACATTGAAAACTTAAGCGACCGATTTACCTAAACTAAGCATCTCTTCTTGATTGCATCATTTTTCACAGGATATATACATGATGATGGGTATATTAAAGAGTGTTAGTCTCTCTTGAATCATCGTTGCATTTCCAATTTATCCCAGAATTTGTGAATCAAATAGTCAGTTCTTAATCATTACACTAATCTTAAAGTTTAGTCGTGCTCGTGATGCTCACAGAGCGACTCATTTGTTGAGTTTCGTGCGAGCTACACAGAAGGATCCAACGATTGGTCCACTCCTGTGCAGGGAACGCGTCTCCCCGGGACATGCCTGGCGAGTCTGTGTGCCTGAATGCGTGCGTGCGACGCGGTGTCATGTTGCACCAGATAATTAACGCCCGGCAGCAGCGGTGGGCCAAAAAATGCTATTGAACTGTACAAAAAACTTGTTCATGTCCGTTATTGATAAAAAAACGGTACCCGCATCACACGCTCCAATGCAAGCGTTGTTAGTCGGCGTAACTCTTGCTGAGGTGCAAGCGAGTTTTCCATCAGCAACCAGGTGTCTCTGACTGTAAAATCAACAGTGGAATGTTTTTTACACAAGCATGCGAATTCACGTCATCATATATTTTTCCTTGCTGATATTTAGAAAAAATAACACCTAAAGTAGGGTTGATGCACCGTAGTCTAATTCGTACACCCTATTATAGTTTGTGCACTGTAATATAGTTCGTGCACCCTGATATAGTTCGTACACCCTAATATAGTTCGTGCATCCTAATTTAGTTCGTGCACCTTAATAAGTTCGTGCACTTTAATAAGTTCGCGCACCTTAATAAAGTTTGTGCACCCTTGAATAGTAGGAGCATCCATTCCTCCGTCTACCCATCGTGATGAGGTGCAAGGAAATCAAATTCGCCCCCACACGGTGACGATGGGTCGTGCACCCTGATCTAATTTCCTACACTTTAGTCTCTAACTTCGCCCAGACTTGCAGGGCGATATCAAGTTGCAAACGATGTTCAGATTATGAGAGCCCGCAGGAGCCCACAAAAAGCGGCGGACACAACGGCAGCAGCGCACGAACGTCGAGGTGCTCTGGAGTTCGCAAGACTATCGCCGGAACGCGACTTTAATGAAGTCGCTCTGCCGTGCACCATATTCGTCACGAGGCTGTCAATAATGCGACGGATTTAGATCTAATGTAAAGTTAAGGAGAATAATTTATTCGGGTTTAGCAGTACTGGATTTCACCGGTAACATTATATTTTATGCTGGTGAAAGAATTAAAAACTTTATTCAACGCGCGAATGTTTTCTCTCGATAAACACGTGTAATAATATATAATTTTCAATTTCATGATGAGAATATAAATAATGGACCTTTAACAGAATACGTATTTGAACTGCCTTTCTGAGGCAGTTTTTGAACTGACAATGCATGAATTGAGTAAAGTTATTAGATCACTGTACATCTCGCAGAGTAGCATCGCGAAAAGGTTTCGATCATTCCTCATGAAGTGGCTAGGAATGTCATACAGTGTATTCTTAATTATGATTGTAATAATATTATAAATATTATCAAACGGCTTGTTAATATCCTTGAATTTACGGAAAAACTTGAAATCTATTCGTACTTTTCAGGACAAGACTTCTCAAGGAGGCATGGAAAGGTCCATACGAGTAAGATTCCTTTGTGGCAGGTCGTAAGTCTCATATCGGATATGTTAGAAATTTGTGGGTATGAATCTTCCGGAAGGTGTTCCCGAAAAAACATGAACTGCTTTCAATAATAAAACAACACAAGAAGAAAGACTTCATTATGACGGTCATTGATAGTGTAGGTAAAAAAATGTCTGGAGGAAGTGTTCGGAGCAGAAATTATCTATTTTGTATGAGTTAGCCCTAATTAGGAAAATTATTGAAGACAAGAAACTGAAATTTCTAGTATTTTCTTTACTACTTTTTTACATAATTGCTAATATGAGTAAAGAATATTAATGGAAGAGCCCTCCGAAGTGGCAATACTGCTGTCACTCAGCAGCTGTACCATGGTGCCTTGACTGAATACGTTGAATACATGACAGGCTGTTAAAAATATTAACTATGAAAATAAAATTTCTCAGTGCTGATAGAATGCCCTTTCTTGTTTTAGAAATAACTTCATAGTTGCTGTAATTTAGTTTAAAATTAAAGGGCCTAAAATTTAGCTTGCACGATCGTTCGCGATATGCTCGAATTTTCGAGTTTTCATTTATTCTTTATGAAGCTTTGGCCACAGAGAGTTGGTATCAGAAGAGCTTGAAATAATATGTTCAAGCGCAACTCAAAGTCTTTGACGCATCAACAGTTGACATTTCTGTCTTTTCCACATCTACATACACTTTATTTGAAAAAAAATCGTGGCTAAAATCATTGGAACTTCCAACAAGATATAAAGCTATCAACAAATTTTACATGTACGAATACACGCTGGGAGAGATTCAGTTTCGGTTTATTTTTTCATTGCAAATACATTCTTTCTGTGTCTGGAATCTAATTCCAACAACAGATGAACTACGCATGTGTCCTACCTGCCACCGAATTAACCAGTAGAACTACATATACGTAGCTCTCCAGCTCAGGTCGCACAACGTAGAGTTGGTAGTCGTGTACTAAACTCAGCGGCACGGGAACGTAAATCATCTTGTGATTTGACGCCAGATTCTAGTCAATTCGGAATTTTTAGATGAACGAGTGCATCTACCTTTCTGAGCTACAGTATTTTGGGTTCTATTTATGTTTCAGCCAATCTTCACCTAATCACTGGTTGAGCTCTCGTATCTTCTCCACGCTACTGAATTATAGTTGTTTTTCTAAAGCTATTTTTAAGAACTTTTTATTTACTTTACACAGTTGTGATGTTTTTATTATACTTCTCTTCAGATAGTATCACAATTTTTCTACGATAAAATAACCAAGAAGAATGCATGATGCAAATTTCTATCTTGGATATTTTTTCTTCTACATCTTACTTTCCTTTTTAATTTTTTGTGTGCATAATTGTATTTTCATTCAGAAAGTTTCATTCAATGTTTTTACTTCGCTTCTTTACCAATTTAAACCCCGTTACCTTTCAGATAAGCAATGCAAATTTGTGCAAAGTTACTAACTAAAACCCGTGGATTATTCAAGAGTCATATAATTTATAACAAAGTCGCATTCTTCGATGTCATTTAGGTACAGGCATTGAAGGGAACTCATACTCGGCGTTGGTAGAGCCCATATATTTTATCTGAGACCTACTTTTGAAGGCGATAGCCCTACATCAAAGAACTGTTACTCGACTGGTAGCAGGCTTATAATTAATCAAGCGACATGAGGTAATGGGTGTACGTCTGTAATACATTTCACATTTTAAATCCCTGATTTTGTATTGTGCTGGCAATTTCTTACGTTACAAAGTTCAGGCGAGCGCGTTAGGTGAGCACTGCAAGCAAATGTGAGAGCGTTTTTACTTCAAGTTTATTGCACTTTGTCTTTTAAAACTTGTTGAAGAGGGCGATATCGTAGAGCCCTTGGAGCTCCTTTTCCGTAAAGGATCTCTTGAAGGGTTTTTCACACATGGCAAAGTTGCAAGATTGTTCTTCAAACCCAGTATATATCATATACCCACATATGTATACATGCACTTTTATTTTAAACTTAGACTCTATTTGTATACGAGATCCCTTCTTTACAAGAGGAAAAATTGAAAAATAAATTTTACATGCTGATGAGGTATATTGATATCCATTCGTGCAAGTCTTGTTTTTGTCAACACTTTGGTTTTAAAATTTGCTAACCTCCCGAGGTAGAAGTTTTGTTAACGAAAATATAAAACTGCAACTCTCAAGCGAGATATTTCTCAGAAAATGAATATTAATGCTCAAATACAGGCCGTCAAGATATAGTACAGAAACAACGTATCATCACGACTGTCAATTGTCGGAGGCTATGGCGACAGGTGGTGGCCAGAACAAATGAAATGGCGTAAAAGAGCGATAGAGAGAAGCGAGTGTCACCTAGAAAGCACGTACAGCAAACTGTCACCAGCGCCAGCGCTCTAATTGTCGTCGCCGCTGTGACGCCTGCACAGCTCAGCGTCACGGAGCGACTCTGAGCTGGCGAGGGCGCGGGCCATTACTGACGTGTGCATAATTTGCGACTTGTGGTGACGGGCGGCCGCTCCTGAGAACAGCTGTTCCGACGGTTCCAAGGGACTCTGTGGGCTAGAGTTAACGGACCATTGGATATGAAATGTTTAAAATTACAAATGAATGTTTTAGTACACTCATGAGTAAAAGTTCGATTATAATGTGTCATTCGCAATTTGTCTCTGGCGTCTAAGCTGCTTAGTTGAACAGCACATCCCTTGTCTGCCTAAAATGCTTAAAATGGGAGAGAACGAGGAAAGACTTAATTTCCACTACGCCCACTGCCACTAGAAATTTCAGTAAAATTGCCGATACATCGTAATCTTACGTACGATAAAAACAGCAAGGAACCCTGATTCCAATCCAAGGTGTAGTTCTGCCAGCTTGCAACTTCAGGTGAGCTGGGTTACGTTCTGTAAACGCAGGAAAAATCGTAAGTCTCGGGCGACTTCGCGTCAGCCTCTGGAGGCTGTGCAGGAAATGCAGATGTCGACTGGCTCCCCGTGCTCCCGTCGCTTTATTTATTCATCGGATTTGGGCTCTTCCTGCTGTGATTCCCGAGTTCTCTGAGAAAAAGGTCGTTCGACGAGTCTTCGAGAGTTTTCTATTAGTCGTGGTTTGAACGAAGCAACTCAGGCGTGAAGCCTCATTAAAGGTTTAATAACGTTTTAATTTTCATAAAGTTCGCTTAAACGACAAATTTAACCACCATATTTTGCATTAAACTTTCAAGTTCCTTACTGTAAATGCTAACACTGGAGTTTTGGGACGATTCGCCACTGCAATACGTAGAGTCAACTATACTCAAAGCTCAATTACACTCAATTATATGCTATTAGTCTATGGTATCTTGAAAAACTCTCTAGAAATAATAATTTAAAACGTAACTAATTCTATTGTAGAGTATTTTACTTTGAAGCCCCATGTCCATTACACTTTCCACTGAAAACTAAAATTTACTAGACTTCACTTCGAACTTAAACTATACCCATTCCATTTCGCATAAGTCATGAAGTGCATGTAACTAAAGCGAGATAAAGTGTTGCATTGCAAAAAATGTAATGAGATCAAAGCTGCATAAGAAAATTCATATTTGTATTTCACATATACCATATGATGTATAAAAAAAGGTAAGCTCCGGGTCCCCTTGTATTGGGGCACCACTGCAGGTCGCTGCCAATTATAGCATAAGGCAGGCAAGTCACCACTCGTGTTGGATGACCTGATCCTCGGTTGCAGCCAACCGTCATCCTCAGGTACAATATGAAATTTTTTCAATCACTTCATTGACTAATGAATTATCAATTCATGACTGCATGGGATTTGATCGTCATGAATTTTTTTACGGGTACGTTTTAATATAATTGGTTCTTCTTCGTGCACAATGAATGCCAAATATATCAGGATAAGATGGGACTGATAAAAAGTCTGACGCATACGTGGCTCTCTGCTTTGCAAAACCGAGATAATTAACTGAAATTTATGATTAAAATGTACGTATCCAACCAAAATTCCCTGATGCTAATACGTCTTCCATGAAACACGAGAAAGACCTTGAAGGTCTGGTGTTGCATACGATAGTTTTACGTTTCCCGCAGTTGAAAATCACAAATATAATCAAAGTTGTTGTTTTACCATTTTATTTACTAATTAATATTACTACACGTAGAAGTAGAAGAATTGTACACTGAAATGCAAGAATTTTCAATCAAATGGAACTTTGTATTCGTTATACATAAATCTTATCTGAGTCTCTCTGTACCTGAATGAAAAAGATAAACTCAAACATGCATTTACCAATGTGAAGAATGTATCGACCAAATGTAGTAAATCTACGGATTAAAATTATCACCAACCGAAGAACTGAATGGGTATAAAATTCGAAGAAGATCCGAGCTCACATATCCTAAAATAAGCACCTGCATACCTTAAGAAAAAGAAAATTACCATTGATAATTATTCATTTCTTCATAGACATGGTCAGCGATATCTGCATACAGGCAAGTTGAGAGTACTATGCGCCTAGAGTACAGTGGTCTCCTCAGTATGTGTTGATGCTCTAGCATGATACGTAAGCCTCCTGTAACTAGGTAGTTAAGTTGAAAAATGCCGTATGCAATATGTAAACTAAGTATATGTACTGATTCCAGGTATATACTTGTTGCTATTTTTGGTAGGCTTTGCCTTGTATTCTTCCCAATGACTTTAAGTTTGTTTTAAGTAGTCTTCTTGTGAAAGTTTTATATAGTCCGAAATTTTAATGAATAGCATTTTTCAATCATCAAAGATATATCCAACGAAGTTCGGTTTCAACTTTTTTTTTCGAAATTTGAACTTGAAATGAAACATTCTAGCCGTGTAATGGGGAAGACGTCGAGAAAAACCTTGTATTTCATAAGTCGTCCATAAAAAGACTTTGTCTATAAAACGGAGCGAGAAACGTACCATGCTCATAACTTTATGAAGGCTATTTTTTATAGAAATAAAGTGAAGTTTGAGGGATTATAAAAATGCTGTAAGAAATACGTTCAAGTGAATTCGTATCTTTTTACTTTCTGCTTAATTTTGATTTCTTGATTAACGTTCAGAACGAATGTCATTTTCCCATTTTCTAATTTACACACTCGGTTTCGGGTGATCAATGCAGGGAGTTTTGTTTCTTACTAATTGGGGGTGTTATTGCGTGTCGCTGCAGGGGCACGTGCGACTCGCCCTATTCCAGACGTGTAGGAATCCGAAGTGAGGAGACGCGAAGAAGTTACAATATGTCTCACAAAAACCCGAACCCAAGCCGAGTATGTTTTCCTTCGTATCAGTAATACCATTATAAGAATACCATAAGCATTTAACTTCTAGCAAAATTATCCCTCAAAATTAACCTATGGTATTACTGATACCGAGAAAAAAAATACTCGTTTCGGGTTTTTGTGGGACATTCTGCATAAGATAAAATCGGGACTCCAGTTAATGTACAACTGTCATTATGAACGTACAATTTGCGTCTTCAATGAATAGTCTGCTTTATTTTCTGATAGAAAAGACTGGATTTCTGAAGTCTTTTTGAACTTCATCTTCGTTAAGTATTTAAATCTAGTGGATTTGTTACAAAATCATAGCATGGAGCAATAATTTCGCTGGGGCAACGTGTTTTCTTCTGCATTTCACCGGCTAAATTATCATTGCAATAATTAATTTGGCCCTAAAATTCTGAGCTTTTTTTTTTAGTTTTATCTTTACAGTAAAAATTGAACCCTATTAAAGAACTCTAAGTACAGGCATAAAACTTAAAGATACACAAACCTTTGGCTATGTGTTCCTAAATAAGTTTCCCTGTGTTCACACTATACCTCAGCTGCACTATCTTCTGTTGAAGCAGCGCCCGATACTTTCAACGATCTCTCACAAAATTTGATCAGATTCAATGTTAAATACTTCTTATGAATTAATTCACACGGGTAGGAAAACCATAAATAAAAGACGATGATGAGAAAAGAGGCAGTAAGGCACGCTTGTTTTTAAATGAGTTACTTGCTCTAATTTGGGCGGACGTTAGAGGCGACACTTGCCTTCATTACAGTAGGTCAAATAAGTATTCGTAACGTAGCAAATAATTTATATTTTTTGCTGTTAAACATACTGCGTAAAATCTTGGAGAAATGTGAGTCCTAAATAAGAAAGGATAAGATCATACACATTAGGTAATTTTTAGTCAACTATTTGAAAATGTTCAAACAACAACGAAAATATGAAAAACCCTGACCCTCTTACTACGGATCCACTTTGTAATGTATTTCGACTTGAGCATAGGATCGTTATCTTGTTAAAACACCCATTTAGTTCTCGTCAACCCGAGAATCTGAACAGAAGGCGTCAAATTTTCAGACAAAATTTGGCAATAATTGGTAGAATTCAAGGTTCCTTTAACGACATGGAGTCGTCCTGGGCCTGCAGAGGTAAAACAATTCCATAACATGATGCTTCCACTCCATGCTTCACCGTGGGCAGAGTGTTTCGTCGTTGCATGGAAGTATTCGGTTTTCGACGAACAGTCTTATTGTAACTATTGCCGAACAGGTCAATTTTTCTTCCATCTGACCATAGCATATCATAAAAATTGTCATCCCCTAAGATAAGAGCATTTACATATTGTAATCGAGATGCAACATGTTCTTTCTTCGGCAGTGGGTCTTTTCGAGCAGCGCGTTTCTTCATTTTTTTTTCCGCTGAACATTGCTAATGGTTTGCTTCGATACGTTCACCCCTGTTGTTGACAAATGTTCTGCTAATTCTCGATGAGATATTTGAGGGTATTTCTTAACCATTATGACAATTTTAAAGCGATCTCGTTGTGATAGCTTACTTGGATCACCCGATCTTCCTTTATTGACCATAATCCCTTCAGATTTCAATTTCTTTATAATTGCATTGCTAATGAAAGTGGCCCTGCATATTTCTAATACAAATAGAGAATTTCCTGTAAATTTTCCTGTAATCGGCACCAGCCTTGTGCTCGTTCATAATCATGCTCTTCACTTGAATGTTGTGTTTCTTGGATTTTGGCATCGTGAGAATTTTGTGACTTGTTACTAAGGCAGAGTCTGTTACCCCAATGAAAAACAAACCGGTCAATGTACCCTTCTAGGCAACAATAACTGTTTTGAAATATTCTAGACAACGGAAGTAAAATTTTGGTTCACCTTTGACGTACTGGGGGTACTGAATTGAATTATTCGATGATTTTGAAACTTTGTGACCAATACCTATTTGCCAACCTGTTTTTATTTTCGTTGTTGTTTGAACATTTTCAAATAAATTCTTGTCAACTAAATATTACCTAATGAGTTTGATCTTACCGTTTCTTATGTAGGGCTCACAATTCCCTGAAATTTTTCGAAGTATGTTTAATAGCTAAAAATGTAAATTATTTCATGCACTAAGAATACTTACTTGAGCCCTTATAAACTACATTAGATTCAATGGTAAAATAGCTCTCATCCATTATTACACATGAGAAGGAAAATCGGATATAAAGTTAGAGAATAAAAAATACGATGGTACAAATCGAGGCTGTAAGGAGCGCTCGTTTTTGAACGAGTTACGTGTTCTAATTTTTGGGGACGCTGCAACCGCCAGAGCGGTCTGTGCATCAGCGCTGGTCGGGGTACACGCTCGCGGCACAGACTAGGTGGTCCACAGGAATTGCAATCAAGTACTTCTTTTCTCTTGTTGCCGCCTTCACCTTTTTTTTAGGATCCGCAACGGACTCATCGTCTTGTCCGTGCCATTAGAGGAAGCCATGTTTCCGCAAGCATGGCCCCCTGAGGGGTCGTGGCCCTCTCCTCAAAGAGGCATAATAACCCCCAGGCCGGCATGGCCCTCCTAACTGCTCACTAGGCGACCACTCGCTCTAATCGGCGACGCGATCTTCCTGCGCCTCACTGGTCCGGCACACCATCCTGGTGCGCCTCGTGTGCCGTACCGGTGCGTCTTGTGAGCCGTACTGGTGCGCCTCGTGTGCCGTACCGGTGCGTCTTGTAAGCAGTACTGGTACGTCGGTGCTTCCGGTCTGAAATGGTTCCCTGGAGCATTTGGGGCGAAATAGAACGTACTTGGTGCATTCGGTACGCCACATGCACAGTAATGAATTCTGTGCGTCGCTATGGCGTATTATTCCCCAACTTCAGTCAGAGAAATGGAGAATTTAACTTGTGCGTTTTTAACGAGTTAGGTGTGCAATAATCATTTTACCAAAACGAAATATCCTTATACATTTTAACAAAATATTAAAAGATACAGCAACATATTCAATTGTGAATATGTATGTAAAATTTGAAAATGAATTACTGGAATTAACATCCATACCGGAAATGTATTTTCAGCTGTAATGAATTGGCTACTTTGGCAAGCTCTGATTTTCTGACCTAACTTCCCAGTTTTCTCGTTTCCATGGGTAAAAGTAGAGCAAAAAAGTCTCAGGTTCACCCGCTTGCACGCTGTGATAATGCGTGGGACTAAACACGCCTTAGCGGGTTCAGTTCACTCACAACCCACTAAGTGAGCGTGTGTTTCCTACCTCTTGACCTGCATGGAGCCTAAAATTTATGCGTAGTCTTTATTATTTTGTTAATAACAACACGTTTTGCCGCTGACTTTCCAACGCCTTACAACTACTGGCGTGGTGAGGGATGTGATAATGTGTGGCTTAGACTTCTTTTTCTAAGAGAAGTACTCCGTGGTTACGTGAAAATGCCTCGACTGAGCCGAGATTCGAACCCAAGTCCTCTCGAGTACGAGACCATCACACTACCAGTACGCCATGTACCAACACATTATTCCTCGTCACCTAACATTCGAAGGTTTCATCTCTCATGGTAAGGCAACCAGCGCAGGTGAACACTGCAGCCTGGGTAACACAGCACATACAAATTATTTGATGCAATACCTTTGACGAATCTCGAGAAGTATATGTGCGTACAGCATGACTAGTTGGACTCGTGGCAATGCCACGGTTTTTAGAAGCTCACGCAGTGTCATTTCATACATCTATATTTGCTCTTTTTTCTTCATCTTTGTTTCTATCATTTGCACGATAGATACATCGTTCATCCTCTTCCACATCGACATTTCTTTCATTCTTTCAGTTTCTGGCATTTGCAAGATGTGCGCTTCTCTCTCCTTCACTCGTGTTGCTTTGTTTTTTTCTATCTCTTGCTCTATCTTTTACATGAACATTTTATCTCTTTTTCGCACTCAAGTCTCTTTTTTGTAGCATTTTTTCTCCTTTTAGTTTTGGAAAGTCCAGTTTTCTTTTACAGTAGCTCTTAAAAGCTCCCGAATGGGTTTTTATCTTTCTTGATTCCTTGTTCCTATTGCATTTCTTATGACCCTTTCATGTAGGTTCAGCAGATTCTGATCAATTCTGCATTCCAAAATGACATGCGAATCCTAATTTTAGCCATTATTTCAATACTCTTCACAAAACCATTCTAGGATTACATTCAAGAAATGATAATTCTACGTATATTCAATAAAAAATAGGAATGCAAATTAATAATTAATATTCAACTCTATTACACAGATAGTAGTTAACATAAATGCCATTCTTAGAAATCAACCAAAATAGTCATTGATCAGTTGATGAAGTCAATTTCTTAATCTCATCGGAATAAACCTCTCTAGCCGCAGTCTTGATGGAATTCCACAGGCTATCTTTAGAATTCTTTTTCCGTCAATTGACGTAAATCTACTACTTGAGGATGCTTTTGAGTTTCACTATCAAATTAAACCTGAAGAATAATATAGGCAATCGATAACCTTGCATGGCTAGCAAAGACACTGGCCAAATGTGCTCTGAGCCTTGCTGCGTGCGATGGAGCATTATCACGGATGAAAACATTGCTTTTTTCCGAAATGTCATTCTTTTAAACCTACATCATACATAGAAGTTCTGTCTCAGGTAGTACCCATGAACATCAGCAGTTTTACACTAAGTCTACGTTGAGAGGCCTAACTATCTCGCTATCAAGGATATCAGCCCAAAACATCACACACCCTGCTGACGTCTAAGCGGGTCCTTCACCGGGGAGAACTATCATTTCCTCCAGCCATCATGTCCATCGAAAGTAGCTTTCCTTTCATCTGAGAACAAAACATGCTCAGATGGCTGCTTCATGTACTTCTGGGCATATTCATGCCGTTTCCTCTAGTGGATAACTTTCATAGGAGATCGTACTTCTGCTTGCGGTTTCATGTGGGCTCCATGGTCTAGTGGTGAGCGTGATGGCCTCGCAGCCGAAAGGGCTAGGGTTCGAGCCTCGGCTGAGTGGGGCTTTTCACGCAACTGCGGAGTACTTCCCTTGGAAAAGGAAGTTTAAACCACACCTTCCTCGCACCCCCCACCACACCAATAGTTGTAAGGCATTTAAAACCCAACGGTAAAACGTGTTGGAGTGAATAAAGGTTCTACTTGCCTCGTTCGGCGAGCCTCTTGAGAACACGGCATCTAGAGGTTTTTGGCACACCAGGAGCACCAGACTCCCGAATACATCTTTACCGGTTTGGAGAAGGTTGCGAAGCAATTCACTCTTCACCAAAAGTAAAGTTCGATGCGACATACTGTACGTGCATTCTTCGCATGTTTTTTTTTGACCATGCCACATATCGGGGTTTTTGGCAAATTTTTCACGTTCGATAATCTCGACGAGTCATTCCAGTAATTGCTAAGGTAGATTGCTTCTTGTGGATTTCTTACATGATTTTTGAGTTCTCAACTGCTGTTAAAGCTTTTTTACTACCCATCTGGTCTGTTAAGTGATTATTGCAACAGTGCGCCAAAATGTCGGCCATTTCTAAGGGACTGCTCAGATAGCGACAAAATTTAATACTCGACAGCAAATTTCATCAACAGCTGGATGGTCTGGGTATGTGGTGGCTTCTTGGTCCAACGTTTGCAAATATGTGTTTTTACGGAAAAAAGTTAGATTTGTGTCCCCAAGAATTTAAACCTGTGTTTTAATGGCGCTGTATTGAAGATACTTTATTATTATTTCATGACGAATCACACTTCAGGCCTAAATTACTTGAACTGTAAGCGTCGTAGTATAAAATTCACTGTAGAACTAGAAATGATCAATTCTATAACGTTTTTAGATTCACTAATTTTCAGACAAGTTGACGGTTTTGTTAGCTTAGTTAATCATTAACTAACTTTTACGGGACTTCGAATGATTTTTTTAGGTTTTGTCCGTCGTTTTTAATTACTAGCATACAAACTTTACTAGTTAGAGCCCACAGTGTGTTTTACAATTTGTATACTCGTACATCGCATGACGAACTCGGATTTTTAAAGTTTTGTTTTCGTAGCAATGGTTTTCCTTCAAAATTGATTGTCACCTGTATCAGGAATTTTTGGATGACAAATATTGTGGAGCCTTTACTCTAACAACAGTCCCAAAAAAACAAATTTTTCTTTGTGTTACCTTTTCTCGGTTCTCAGTCGGAAAGCCCAAAAAAGATCTAGTTTCCCTTCTATCAAAATTTTTCTTCGAATAGGTATCAAGGGGATTTTCGTTAATGAATGTAAGATAGATTCAAATTTTAATTTCAAATACAACTTTCTAAAGGCGTACTTTTGTCACTGTTGTGCACGCCGTGCGTCGGAATACATGGGCTCTACTGCTAGAGCTCTTCGTGTTGCTGAGCCGCTGGAAGGAGTTTTCGCACAAACCTATCTTTTTTAACCCATTCTCACTTTGCTGGTAGCACTCATGCTGAGACGAGCAATCTTTCGGTCAGAATTGAAAATTTTAAAATAATTGCTAACACATTTGGCACAAACGATTTACTTATTTAACAATCTTTGCATGCTATATCAGGCCAACCCGTTTAAACGATTCACAGTCTACTTTTCCTTTACAAAGGCTTCATTTTATTAGTCTCATTATAATATTTTCTTTGCATTATAGTTTTTATTTTATTCCATGCGTTGAAAATGATCTTTATGGTCGAAACGTTTTTTTTTCAGTGCAATAATAATTCAAGTCTGTAAGTATGATAAGCTTGCAAGCGGCTTTCCTTCCTCTTGTGTTAATAAAACTTTGCAAAAGGCAAAACCTTAATGTTATTCAAAAGATGATTGTGTGACAGTGTGCTTCTTGCAACCGTTTTGTATTATGTGAAGAATGGAGGACCGAGAGAAACGCCAGTTATAAAAATAATTACGTTGTGGATAGTCGATTTCTGAAACAACTGAAGTTACATTTCTTGATATGATGAAAAATAAAACTAAACAGGACATATCTGAGGAGAAAGCAGGCGAGAACAATCGAGTTGATCAGGCAGAAACTTCACCAAGTATCTTTATATCTGTTCCCATTGGGCAGAGCGCGCAAGGATGAAACTCTAAATGCAGCTTCCCCTTAAGGTCTGAGTTATTTTTTTAAGAAATTCAATATTCAATAAGGCTCATCGTTAAGAAAACCAGCCTATGTTTGTAAATCATCCTGCAAACATAAAGTTCCGTGATGGAGAACACAGCATTCAAACCACCGACTCTATACCTGCACTGATGCAGAATTGATTGAGAAGTGTTCATTCTAAATTCGTAGTATTTCAGATTAGCCCTTCTGACTGTACGATTCTGTCCGGTCAGAAACTGTCAATGAATTTTTGGAAAGTATTGGACGTCTTGGTGGTTACATTGTTGAGAATGTCAAATGACTCAGCCTAAAAAATAATAAAAATTATATATGACTGAGTCGTTTGAAATTTTCAACAACTTTTAAGGCGTTTAAAAGAAACTCGAGCTTCGGCTGAAGGGATACAAAATCAAGAATGTAAAATGCTTACCAGAATAATACTAGTCACGAATGCAATCACCATGACAATGTTTTCGGTCTCAAGGTTGCAACAATGCGCTGTAGTTATGATAACTTTTCAGTGTTAAAAACTGACGCCCTTGGTGGAACGTGATGTGCGGTACGTAAGGGTACCTAATTACGTTAGAAAAGATCACATGTTGCATTTTCCTTCCATTTCATCGAGACATACGCGAGTAATTGAGCCTGACTCACTAAACTGATGCACCACGTCTGATGGCCGATGTCACATCACAGCCGCAATGCCCTCCTTTAAATTGTCGACATTCAGAGTACATAGGTCGCGGTCATCACGAACAATGTCGGACAGGGCACAGTTGTCACGTTTGCAGCGTTTGAAGCCACAGTTGACGTTACGAACTCGTGCTGTATCTGAATATACTCGTTAATGATTTAAAACTAGTATTCGCGCCTCACAAAAATGAAGGGATTTATCCCTGTTTATTCTCAATATGAAAAAATGTCTTCATTGAAGCTGCTCTTCATCGTGTTTTTTGAAGTCAAGTATTTATGAACAAATTATGTTGATCAAATTCTATCAGGCCTTGTTCTATTAAACGAAAGATTTAGCTTCCCTTTGATTACGTAATCGATGATACAATATTTAGTATCATGTCTAAGACACTGCCACGTATCAAGTAATGCAGTAATGTTCTCTTCGGGTTACGTGCAAAGCGTCACAGACAAAAACAAAATCATATATAAATACATGACGGCTATTTTTACAGTGGAAGGGATTGCGTTTGTAGCTGTAAATTTTCTCAAAAATTTTCATTGTGAGTGATGATAAACGTGGAGCTTGATGGATTATAATTTTTCGAGGAATTTCGTGTTGAAATAATAATAAAACTGTCCAGCCTTTTGAAAGATATGTTGCATTGGAATATCTTACTCTAGATATCGCGTCCATCTTACCTCGGCTCACACGCGATTAGTTCGGGTGCGTTTGATGGTTATAAGAAATTTCAATAGCTAATAAATTTCAATTCTTTTAAATACTTTTATAGCAGACAATTTTATCTTATTCTCAAATTAAACGCTTACATCAGTTAGTATATAGTTTCTGTGGTCAATATTGACAAATTTCTGCAATTTGCTGCTTACGTTGCTTTGAAAAAACTTTTTGTGTGCCAAAATTTTACACATATTGTAAGCGGAGCTTCCAATTTTTCGTCAACACTATATGACAAACGCCAGTTTTCTTCTTGAATTTATAAATAAATGAATTTATATCGTTTACGTGCGTAATTTCTCCTATGTTATTTCAATGGGAATCTCATTGAACATATTCAATTTGTGGAGAATTTTATGAAATTAACTATATAATAATAGCCCAGTGTTGCTTGCTTGGTCGGTTGTTTGGTCCTTCCGTCCGTCCGTCTTTGAATCTTCAAGATTTAGAGAGAAGAAAAATCCCGGGTCCTTATTCCTAAACTAATGGAGAGACTGTCAGCTAAAGCAGCTCGCATCAGTGATACTGAAAATAACATTGTTTCATGTTAGAGTTACCGTAAAAAGGAGGCATCTTAGCAAGTTAACATCATTTGTCCCGTCTTTTTTTGACGGGCCGCGTCCACTAGTTTGTAATAAATCTTATAAATTTCAATCTAATGTTGAACCGTAAAGTTTGTTTTTGGTTTTGAAACTAGCAAGTGCTCATATATAACAATTCATTACCTTACTTTCATTCCGAATTTAGACTAGACACAATATTCGAATTAGACACAATTTAAATTAGACACGATACAACTTCACATATATTGCAAGGACAAAATAAATCTCTCCTGTTTCAAGTAACACGAACAGTTACTGGATGAGTAAATGACACGTCACCTTTCGACAGACGTCCCTGTCAGGTGGCACACGACCGCCACGTCGGCAGGTAAAGGCCCGAGGTCACATCGCTGGACGGGGCCGCCCTCGCAGGGCCGTCACGCTGGAGGACCGCGTTCCCAAATGGACCGCTGGAGAGGTGCTTGCGGCCGCCGATGGCGGGCACCACTCCTTCGTAAAAAATAATGAGTCGGGAGTGGGGGTCGTCCTAGCTTTAGGAGGCAGTCATGCGCGCTGAATAGCTCTTCAGCATCCGCTGCTTCGTCACCAACGCCGCGACTTTTTTCTTTCTAGCGACGGAAACTTTGTCATCGAAGCCGGGTGCAGTCACCGAACTACAAAGTAACTTAGTGACCTTCCGATGTGGGTTTCGGTTTTGATATTTTGTTTGACATTTCTGTGAGAACGTAATCAGCTACGTGCTGTAAAAAATGATTCCATGTGAATTGGATTTCGTGACCGAACGTTATTTTAAGCCATTCCAACCCTATTTTAGATCATCTCAACCAAGTTACTGTAAAAACGTGTTACAGCTGGGTAGGGCCTCACAGGCGTACACGCAACAGCGTAGCCAATGGGAGAAGTCCGTCGTGTATCATTCTAAGTGTCAATGACGAATTTTTTTAAAAACGAATTGTGTGTAATATGAGACAAAAATTATTAAATTCAATACCAAAAAAATTAAACCAATATTTAATAGTTTGAAAAATTATTTATTAATCTAGAGACACATTTGTCCTAGAACCTGTCGTTCCCTTTCTCAAAAACTCTACGAAAGTTTTACACCTAACCCTGCACTGAATGCTTGTATGCACGTGCCGCTGCAGACTATACTACAGGCCCTCACTGTAGCCTCAGGTGTGAATCGTACAAATGTGGGCACCGCTACGAAAATTTTGAAATCTCTGCCGCTACTTCTTTCACCTTGGCCAAAATAACTGCCTTAAACATGTAAAAATGTCCTTCAGAATATCTCCGGTCCTGAATTTCTTTCCAGTCAAACTTGTTAGAATCTAGAACCAATTACCGGAAAACATAGTCTTCGCTGGCCGCGCCAACACGTTCAAAAATCGTTTAAACAAATACTGATTAGGAGGTTTCTCAGCATTTCAAACTATCTACTGATTCGAGGTCTCTATTTGAAAATTACCGATGATATAAAGAAAAGTTTGGCAAAAGATATGATCCTAAAATTGTAAAACGTCTACTTCATTATAGTAAACGGAGCGTTCTGATGTCTGAGCGTGAAAATCAATGTCTGAAGATGTGATTGCTTTACTCCTGAATGCCTTCGTTTCGATGGAGTGGGGATTGGCGGTGATGGTGGTCCCAGAACACAAGCGGTAGTTCTGTTTCCTGACCTTTGATCTGTCCTGCCCTCCTACGACACGTCTAACCGTTTACCTGAGCTCGTTTGGTTTCTGACGGCATGGAGCTTCTGTAGAAGCCGAAGAATGGGCCACTTGGCTCGTTTCTGATGCCTTATTCTATTCTATTCTAGCTAAGCCGCGACGGCTATTAGCGCAATTTTTCAAAATCAATCTAAGTATTGAACATGTTGTCATTGATGTACGTACGGCCGGTAAACACGCTGTGAGTGAGAGAGTCTCTATAGAATGTCAGCATTACGGTATTGACTGCTGCTACAGAACCGAAAGACAATTTCCTTTAGCCCTTTACTGTATAAGCGTACGGGGGTTAGGAGAAAAGAGGTACAAAATTTCAGACCTATTAGAAAGGGGCGAACTATACACTTTCGCCTCTATGGAGCTATGCGAGAAAAGTTTGGCTTTTTGAAATATTTTCATGAAAAAGTTTAGACCGCTAAGTTCTAGATTGTTCCAGATCAAGCGGAAAGGTAACTTCTTGCTTACCTTTATGTTGTTGTTCATTCTCTATTGTAACATGGCGCTGGCAACATGAACTGCTTAAGAACTGCAGAAATGGCTGGCAGGCAGGCACCTTGCTTATGGTGTTGCTAATGGTAACGCCAGACAGGCAGCCAGGCTATACCGAGAGCGTTTTCCAAACCGTTTCATAACTGGTCATAGGATATTTTCAAATTTACACCAAAGGTTTCGTGACAACCGGAGTTTTGAAATGAATGGAATAAATGTTGGTCGTCAGAGGCGAGGAGATGTTGAGGAAGCAATGCTAGACCATTTTCATCTTAATCCAAGAGCTATAGCAAGCGTGGAGCTGCAGCAGCTTTCGGATTACAGAACCATTAAGGAGTTTGGAGTGTATTGAATCAAAGTCATTATCATCCATATCACTTTTAAAGGGTCCAAGCATTACATCGAGGAGAAAATGAACGTCGAGTACGATTCCAAATTTTATCCTCTCAAACATTTAATATCTGAAAAATAATTTTTTCGTAAAGTTTCACAGAGGCTAAGGTATTTAGCTTATCACTTTCTGGTAGTCGCACAATTTTATACCTCTTTTTCTCTAACACCCTCTATAGATTTCAAGATCCAGTTTCATAAGGATGCTGCTAGTTCTTTTTAAAAAGTTGAATGTAGCCTTATTGCATATGTACATAAAATACGGCTAGATTAATGTGCAAAGCCAAATGCAACCTTACCATTGTAATATTTCTGCCAGTAAAGGATCAAGTAATTTCTGAGTCAACTTAGCATGTACCTCATACGATTTCGAGAAAAACTATGCACTGTATTTATCATCCGTCAGCTACAAGATGTGCAATATGTCCCGACTCATTTTCAGCCATCTTAGCCGATAAAAAAGGAATGCTCCAAAACAGTTTCTTTATTCATGTGTTACAGTGATACAATTGTATGAAACAACTAACGACTATAGCTGCATGTCCAATGGTTGAAGAAATGCGTTTTGGGCTGCTACAAGATGAAATCAGGTATCAAATACGACCCTGATACCTGCATAGCTTTCATATGTGTAATCGAAGTACGATATTTATACGCAAGAGCAGACCCAAAGTAAATAAAGGCAAAACATAGGATTCGCTTACGAAGATAAGTTCTTATATTCCATTTCGTGAACGAATAATCGTTATCATCCTAGTGTCCTGTGCAGTAAATAGCTTTGTCTTGTCATGGCAGCAAGATCTCATGGAGGTCGACGGCTTAATTTTGGACCCTACGTTTTGGCCGCCGTAATTTTAGAGCTCACGTTTAAACTACCAGGAATTATAAGCCCCAGGTCTTGGCCAGCATTGATTTGTACCCCACATCAGCACCTCTAATAATTTTGCTTCTTATGTTTGGCCATCTGCAGTTTTGGATCTCATACTTTCTCCACCAACATTTTTGGACCCACGTTTTGACCATCACTAATTTTTGACCATTTATCTTGGCTATCTATAATTTTTAACAACGCGTCTTTGCCTGTAATGATCTGGATCTCCGCGTCTTAGTCTTCAGTAATTTTGGACCTCACGTCTTAGTTGGCATTGATTTGACCTCACATATTGGTTATTATCAATCTTGGGGGCGATATTACAGATGTCTGTGGATCTCAATGCGGAACTTCTAGGACCATTGTGGCACGAGGTAAACTCTTTTAGGCATTAATGAGGCTCTGCGTTGCAGCAGTAGGGCACAGTGCAACAGCAGTCCACAACAAATGAACGGATTGTGGCATTGTGTGACAGCAATGCCCTGCGTCATTCAGTGAGACACTCGGTGATAGAGCCAAAATTTGTCCGAAAATATTGAGCTGGACTCTGTTCGGCACATCAACGTTTAGGAGACAAAAAGGCGACGTGCGATACATGGCACTGTGAATGGACTGATGCATGACTCAATGAGGCTGCTGTGATATTAAATGTGGCACAGACGACGACGGTCTGAGTTAAGCGTTGCATTTGCGAAGTGTTCCACGATGTAGTGTGGCAATAGTCAGGCTTTGTCTGGTAGAATGTGCCACATTTAATAATGGAATGAGATTTTACGTGCCTCAGTGTGGCAGCAGTGAGGCGTTACGTGTCTCAGTGTGGCAGCAGTGAGGCGTTACGAGTTTCAGTGTGGCAGCAGTGAGGCGTTACGTGCTTCAGTGTGGCAGCAGTGAGGCGCGGCGGCTCAGCGGCCTCCCGGGGCCGCCTAGAGGCTCCCGCGAGGGCTGTCAAAAGAAAGTAAGTTAGGTGGAGGGGGGCGCTTCCACGACCCCCGAGGGACCCCTGCTGTTGGGTTAAGGCAAGGTGGTGTGTGGGTGTTGTGTGCGTGTGTTGTCTTCACGTCGTGTTCGTGTTGCGTGAGAGCAGCGAGTGTGCGTTCAAAGATCCTAAAAATAGAGTTCCAGCGCATCCGCATAATTGGAACCATTAACAATGTTGTGAGCGTTTCTCATCGTATTCGAACAATTGATAAGTTAGTGGAGGAATAGTGTTGCGAGTATCGTAGTAACATGGTCAGAAAATATTTATTCGTCGTCAGTAGAGTACTGCATGAGCAATGTTACGCAGATGGGGGAGGTGGGNGTGCAAAGCACCTGGCCAATGTTATTATCGGCAGAAGGTTAGTTTTATTTTCTCCTGTTTTTTTCAGTGAAACGAGCTCACGTGAATCACTTGAAAATACAGATAATACTCGAATTAATAGCGGGAATCAATTTACCTTGCATTACGAATTGCTACAAGATATTAAACTTTGTTCATGTCTCCAACCACTTCTCATAGATAGCGGTGTGCAGCACTTGCAAAACGTTTCCCGTTTCAATTTTGACGTAATTTTTCAAAGTAGAGCGCGAGTGAGTTCAGCAGGACAGGAAGTGTTCATCGTTTAATTTTCTTATGCACTATCAATACCAGAAAGAATTACCTGAGAGCATAGGTCATGTTGTTCAATCGAGGTCAATCTCTACCTCAATGAAAAGTAAAGTCAAATACAACACCGAACATGTTAAATCAAACTTAGTATCTCATACATTGAGTAAATGATGCAGCCTGTTAGGTTAAGAACAGTACAAAGCTTCAGAGTTACACCACGATTATAACCCTCGGATCGCCTAAGAACCTGGTACCCAAATGTTGATTATAAGGTAGAGCATAAAAACTTGAAGAATGACTGAAATTTAAGCTTTCGATGACGCCTTGAACCCAGATCATAAGCTCGGTGCCTGCCTCCTCAAGGCAGAGAAACTTAAACCTATAGGTGGCGAAAAAAAACGTTTATGATTGCTGTATGACTGCGACTACGTTCATGATTGTCATAATAAATTTTTTGGGCTCAATTTTCAAGGGGCAAAAAACTTACAGGTTGAGCTCGAAGAAACTCAAAGGCTTATGTCTCATCCCAGAGCGCTGTTTCTCTTTGCAGTCACTCAAGATTTCGGGGCTGTCACAGATTTGTGCAAGAGAGGTCCGACAGTAAAGACAATGAAAACCGTCTTCCTCAGTTTGAAGATTTTCACAGAAAAAGGCATTTTTCTGACTAAAGAGAAATACAAAAGTATAGAGTGTACATGCATATATATATTCATAGACATGAACATTGGGTTTTTACCGTAAAAATGGAATTCAACGGCTCTTGTACCATGAACTACGTGAAAAACTTCAAACGCAGTTAGAGGAAAGAATCTTGGCCTCTCCGTAGTTCGTCTAGTTAAGAAAGAGGAAGGAAAAACGTACAGAAGTACATTAAGCCAAAATTTTACTGAAAACGAGTCACAGCTCAGTTGGATGCACATCAGAGCCTTTTTTATTGGACATGCAGGGGGCTAAAAAACCAGAGGTACAAAGTTGTCACTGGGCAGGGATACGAAAAATAAACACCGTTTCACGAATACCAAATATTTTAAAATTTCTTAGTTTTCAAAATACTGAGGTATGATATTTAACCTTGACATTCAGTTCTATCTCCGCGTCTCTAAAACGTAATGGTACCTTTAAGTCTGGCAACACTCGACTGCTTAGTGTTTACGAATCAGCTTACGCTGCGACATCGTGTTGACACCATGGCACTTTTGCCAAATGAAAAAAATGGCGGATATACATATGGCTTTCCATGTTGCGAACGGCAATTCGAGAAAGCTGCTAGGTTGTATAAGGAGCGCTTTCCCAATCAATATTAGCCTTGACATCGCATATTTACAAACGTATATCTCGTCTTTTTCGTGAACAATTTAGCTTCAACGCAACAGGAGAGGTTCTGGTTGGCCCAAGGAACTGCGTGATACAGTTGAGGACGATATGGTGTAAAAGTTTCGTGACAGGCTTCATGCAAGAACCCGAGCTGCAGCACGTGACTTAGGAAAACCAAAACACGTCTTCGTATGGCATGTTCATCGTCATCGTATAAGCTCCCTGGACAAGAAGTTAGTCACGCACTGTTTTTTGAGCGCCAGTTATTTACTACGTTCATCAATCGGTTTTTAAAGCTGTTACCAGAATTTAAATTACAAGAAAGTGCATCAGTGTTTATTCAGAGCTGGTAAGGTAAAAACTTGTTTCTTAGTTGTTCCACAACGATGAACAAAAGCAAGACTTCTCGAAATAGGAAAAGGGACTGTTGCATTAGGTCCAGGTAAGGGACACCCAGCGGAGGAACTAGCACAATTCGCTGTTGTTTCATCCCGCGCTGTTGCGAGGGTCTATCAGCCAGAGAAACAATCCTGTACATACTGCAATACAAGGCAAAATTGTGGTCAGAATAGTCTTATCTATAGAGACCACCTCTTTGAGTCCCGAATTGTTGACCGGAATAGCTTTGCATCAAAAACGGTACTGCTGCTAAACGTCAATAATGGTTCTTCTCTTGCTGTTTCTGAAAAAAGTCTTCAGAGGGAACTCCATGTAATAGTCCAGAGTAGCTCGTAAATAACCGATAATAACTCTTCCTGACAAGACTATTCATATAAACTGGACCAAAGCACACGCACGTTAGACTGCAGAGGAGTAGATAAGAGGCATGCGGTCAGATGAATCACGATTCTGTCTCTATAGTAATGATGCTCACCGTCGTGTTTATCGAAGACCTCATGAATCCTTCAACGAAGCCTAAATGCACGGGGCGATTCCAAGAGGAGGAAGGTCTGTTATGTTCTGGGGCCGTTTCAACTACGCAGAAGTGGGTACTCTAGTTGAGGTATCCGTCAAGCTAAACCAGCGTGGCTACATCGAGCTGCTATATAATAAAGTTTTATCGTTTGCACAATTTCTGAATGAAGCAAGACATATCGCTTTGCCTCTCTTTAAGGAAGACAACTGCCGTGTGCATCGGGCTTGAACTGTCATTAATTCATTAAATGGGGTGACAGTCATTCAGGTTGTCAGTTATTTCGTTTGGCTAGCTAAGTCCATAGGCATGAACCTAATAGAAAATTTGTGGCACTACCTAAAACGACAAGTTAGAAGTGGGATAAGATAGTTCACCTCTCATACGCACACTACGAGATCAGTTGATGCAAGAGTGGTTTTAAAGCGACGAGGAGCGCATTAAGACATTTGTAGATTCAATGCAACACAGAATTACCGTCATTTTTCGTGCTCGTGGAGGACTTACACCCTTTCAGTTGCTGGTGACTAACATTTATTCCGGGTAGCCTATACGTATGTATGTAACTTAAAACACATATACTTATCGTACACTCAACTGACCGTGCATTCAGTTTATTTCAGGGTTAGATATGATGAAAATTGATAGTTGCATGCACTACCCGGCCAAAAAGTTCGTCGCACTTGGTAAAATGTAGGTATAATTTAACAGCAATTTTTAAAAGTTCATTCAAAACAAATTTTGAGAAAAAGAATAAGGCATCAATAGTTACGTTCAGTGTTGCTGGTACTCAGTACTAGACCTACTCCCTCTGCGACAACAAGCATGAATAGTCCCACTAGAAAACGCCTACAAATCACACATCCGTTCTGAAAATGGGGCAGGTTATAGGTTTGCACCGGGCTGGGAAGTCCGCCAAAGAAGTGTCTCAAATGATGACCATAGGACTTGAGACTCTACAAAGAACAATCGATCAGTGGAAAAAAGCTGATGAAGAGCAGCCATTCAGTGGTATTAGTGGTCGAGCTAAAATTCTGAATACTCGCGACGGGCGTTCTCTGAAGTGATTGGTGAATGTAAACTGGTAAAAGAAAGTATTCAGTAGTTGACTAGCATATTTAACGAAGGTCTTAAAAAAATTTCTGCTCGCACCATGTGCCGAGAGCTGAAGGAAATGGCTTCAAGGAGTTGCGCCGCTACGAGGAATCCATTGGGCAGTAAAGCTATTCCAATGAAAAGCTCCAATTTGAAAAAATCCACAAAGACTGGACTGTAGAGCCTGTCCTATCGTCAGAGGAATCGAGGTTCACCTTGCTTTATGAAAATGTCAGAGTTAAAGTGAAACGAGAATGCTATTAACTTGGGATCCTTCATGCATCGCTCCGACAGCACATGCTTCCGAGGGCAGTGTAATGATCTGTGAGTGCTTCAAAAAACCGGGGTCAGGTTCGGTAAATTTTTGAAGCAAAAAATGAAATCTCGCGATTATTTAACTATCCTAGGTGAACAAGTACACGCCTCATGCAATTTTTCGTCTTCCTGATGGTTCCGTTTTTTTTTTAAGACGACAATGCTCGCATCCATCAGCCTCATGTATAGAAAAAATTGTTTCAGGGATCATGAGGAATCATTTTCTCATATGGAATGGTCTCCATAGTCTCCTGATTTAAACCCAATCAAAAATTTGTGAGACCAACTGAAGATGGAGCTGCGAGCCTCAACACCTCTTCCTTCTTCGTTGGAAGACCTTTCATAACGTTTGCTCGACCTTAGGACAAATATTCGCTCAGATTGTCTGCAAAATCTTATAGAATGTATGCCTAACAATGAAAGCTTCAATCAATATAAAATGTGGTCCAATAAACAATTGAACTTGAATGTTTTTGTTGCATGCACATTTCTGCAGAGAGCGACAATTGTTTGGGCCGGGTAGAGTAACATTAGTTAATAGAAGGCTGTACATTCTATGTAAAATATACTTTTATAGAATTTAATCACACGCAATGTAAGTGGTGTTGGTATCTTCTATTAGGATATGGGACGGTCTTATAATAAAACGGGCTTCAATGTCTACAGGAGAAATGGGATCTAAAATTGACTTTGAACGGTTCAAGGGCACTTTTGTCACGAATATTGAGAGGATATGAGTTCAACTCTCAGTACCATTGTATGAAAACTGAATTGCAATTTAGTGTTGGAGTGGTTGAGGAGTGTGAATTTATTGTGATTTGAAGTCAAATATTCATGACGGCCAGTTTGAGCAGATAACAGTGGTTTCAGGTCTTTAGTGCCTTCCATAGTAAACGTTTTGTGCATGAAGGTGCAATGAGAAAATTTATAAAAATGAGACAGGGTGAGAATTTCCAGGTATTTATTCAAGTCATTTGTATCAACATTATTTTTCAAATTTTTCACCACTCTAATGGCTCCTTTCTCTGTAGTGGTAAGTATTTTTGTTTATTTTTATAGTTCTATGTCATGCTTCTATGTATTGTTAAAGATTTGAATAGATTAATGTTCCATACACATTCTTCAAGGCTTCTGTAGGAAAAATACTTAAAACTTTATTGAGAATTACTGCACTGTGGTAGCCCTGATGCTACGACTCAACTCTAATGCATTTGTTGCCATTTGGCTCAGTGTATCGAAGTATAATGTACAATGAGTGTGAATAAAACTGTCATCTTTCGTACACAACGTTCTTCACATCGGTCTAACACCCGACTCCTCAGCTCTGGAAAGTAGGTTTTAGATCTCAATCAATCACAGCAGCAGAAATGCTCCCGTCGAACCCAGCCTGGCTTGTGTGGCCATTCGCTCTGGTGGCGTGCACAGGGACACAAAAGTGTTTGGCGTTTAATTCCATTAGAGCTCAGAGGTCCAGGGATTAGTCGTTGCATTACGTCGGACTGAACTATTGCAGTCGATAGCTACCGGCAATGGACACTTAGGAGTCGAGAACTGCTCTCACTCCAATAGCTGGAGGTCATCCACAGGCCTGGCAAGGGCCTCACGGAGACCTGTTAACCGACTCTCCAACTATGGCTCGATGACCACCCGGCAATGAGCGGCTAGATCGGCCTCCTCTCGCCTACCTTTGGGGAGCACGATCGAGGCTCTTCCCACCTAATAGGCCGAGCGACCTACTCCTCTGGTGGGCTGCCCTGCTGTTGTCGTGTCCAGCTTGGCTTGCAAAGCAGGCTAAAACTTGTACTAAAGGGTCTCGTGGAAGCGCGTCAGATGTCATCAAGGGCAGTGACACATCGTTTGCCTTCGTGTCCCTGCTTAGTAAAAAAATCTCAATCAAGGGGCAGTAAAAAAATGAGGTGTTATTGAAGGATGTGCGTTGGGATGATTGAACGCGAACAGAGTGATATTAATGATAGAATCTTACGGTATCTCTCTCTTGCGAAAGGGTTGTGGAGGAGGAGTGCGATCATTTACTTTAATAACATACCTACGGCAACAATGGGGTGGTATCATAGAACTTTAACTTCGAGAGAAATCTAATTCAAACTTTCTTTTCACCTATGGAGTTAGAGAAAGTTTGACATGATGACAAATCCTAAAACATTCCCTTTTCAATGCTAAATTTAAGCTCGAAATACGTGACCACACAAATGCCATCATCCCGACGAGATCGTGTGATCGCTTCGCCACGTGGAGCTGCAGTGCGACCGTACGCTTCATAACTCGTAAACAAGCGTTTGCTGAACGCCTACGCAGAGCTCAAACATCTAAATAATAAGCGTGTAAAACATTCTGCTTTTATTTTACTTACTTAATGAGGAAATACTGTCGTGCTCACAGTAGTCGTGCTGAACTAGATGAAATGAGGTTATACAGGTTAACTATGGCAGATTACATTTCAATAAATGAAGAGTAGTAGACAGATATTTTAAACTTTATAGAAGGAGATACGTAGAGAAAAAATGCGATTTATTATTGAAGCACTAATGTGCGTAATACTTTTCCTACAAGACCAGTTCAAAAATGCTCGTCATAATGTATTATGACACACTTTTTTGAGTCCCGTGACTAAGACAAAACATGCATACGTGCATTAACAGTGAAACAGCTTACGTTAGCTTACGGTATTTCGAACGTAAGCTTAACGTTCTGTGGCAACTCATTAATTCTATTAAAAGACTGTACACAAACAACGAATTTAAATAAAAATTGTAACCATTTTATAGCTTCCGTTCTAAGTGCTGTCGAGCTATGATTGCAGGTTCAACATGCTGAAATAATTGCAATGATACACATCAACACAATAATGTAACTGTGAACTAATTTACCAATCTATCTGGCAATAATTAGAAATGACACTTTTCAACGGGGAGGATCCTCGATGTATTTTTTCTTCACTAAATCACATACACGTAGTTACGCCCATCTTAACACACCACCTGCAGCTGCACTTTTGAGCTGACGAGTGCATGTTGGCACACACACACCCCGGTATATTAAGATTTCAATGAGTGCACAGAAGAGGTGAAGAGAGTATTGAATGACACAACTAAAAGAAAGGAGCTTTGAGCATCTGGGACAGAATTGTAAATAGAATGTACGCCTAATTTGAAAGAAATTAGAAAAAGTGAGAAGTGTAGCATCACAGTCAGTGCCTCCAAGCATCGACGAACATGAAACTCGAAATGCTGCTGGAAATAAGATGAGGAACAGATAGAATTTGAATGGACTAAGCAGCCTATGAGCCCCAAAGCCAATGGAAATGCAGGAAATGAGGCAATGAGGATTAGTTTGTCCCACTACAGGCGTGGGGATGGCGGCTGTTGAGAGCTATAGTTGAATGGATGTACTAGAGTATGGAGGTGTATCAGCCGGAGTTGAAGTAGCAGTGAAGAAATAAACTTTGAAGGGTTATTTCGTAGCATGGTTATACATTCGAGATCCTTAACTAGACTGATGAATATTTAGCTCACTCCATCAGCTTTCTTTGGTGTACGAGTTTGTTGTTAATTTTTTTCACGAATAAAAATGATCCGTAGCTTGTGTTATCTTTGGGTTCGTGGAAAACGCCCTGCATGTAAAAACTCGAACCAGCGCATTTTAGTTCGCAATTCTATTAGTAATAGTGCTGGATTTGTTAATCAGAATGCAGCAAGCCAGGTATATTTCTTTGTGTGTAATATCAATTTTCGCTCGAAAAAACATGCTTTTTCGTACACATTTCAGGTGAATTGTCGGTTCTTTTAGAGAGATCATCACCATTAGGGCTGCTCTGGGCTGTAAATATCAAGAGCTGAGAAGTAATTTTTATTCAGCTTTACGGCCTTTTTCTTGTGCTATTATGCCTAACTGAATATTTAATGTCAACGCAACTCCAATTGCTCTTGAATAAACAATTATTGAATTGAATCGAATGGTATTCCTTCCCACACTTATGTCCAATGGCTCGTCCTTTGCATATTTTGTATAAGCTCCGTCATATTGCAAAATTACTCTCAGCCGAAAGTATATCATTGAATGCAAGACTCACGAAATACACGGATTGCTTTTTACTCCATTTAGTGTCGACACGCCATGAGCTCCAAAATATTTGCAAGTCTGACAGCGTCAAAGTTGAGGGTCAATTCTATTTGCCACATCGTAGTCTGATCAGTGAAGTTGCAACAAAGTTTGCCCTCATTGAGGTATCGGCTGGCGGAGGGCAGGCGGCCGAAGAGGGGAAGGGGCCCCATTGGGGATTGGTCATCCATTAGGGCTTCGGGCCCCAGGGGAGCTCAAGGCGTCTGCATATTACAAGAAGAGGTAGCTCGTGGAGAGGGAGGGAGAGGTGGAGGGGCTTGCTCGGGGGAAGAAGCCGAGAGATGGAACACCGAGTCATCGGAGAGACAAAGAACGATGGATGTGATGTGACGAGAAGAAAAAAAGGGAATATATCGGGTGATCAGAAAGTAGTTCACTATTTTAAAATACTTATATTTTCATGTATCATATTTAATGTTTTGTCAAGATTTTTGCATATGTCCCATGATGTATAGAAATAAATCTTTGCGTTGGTATTATTTTCAGATTGGACATTTTATCTCAAATTTCGAAACTGTACAAATGCGGCTTCCCAGTACTCCTGCAGTTGCTTGTGGAATCAGTCGATGCTGCTTGTAGGTGCTTGAGAAGCCGATGAAGAATGGAATTGCTCCCTTATCGAATTTTTAACCCAACACCGTACTGTAAATTTCCATCTCCTGTTCATCTTTTGTAAAAATGATTGTACATATTTGAATAGGCTTAAAATATTCAAAAAAGTATTAATTTTCAACCATTTTGTAGAAATTGAATAGGGTTAATATTTTTCAGGATTTTAACAAAGTAATTTCTTGATATCGAAAATGCGTAGTAGAATTTTTCAAACGTGAAGTCTGTCGCGGCCCGTACGACATGGCGCAAACAAAGCCTTTCATTTTCCTCAACTCGTGAGGGCATTTTGTCGAGGTCTTAATGAGTGTCACGTGCTAGACGGCACAAGTGTTCCGTCGTCTGACAATGTGTGATCCACTCAATGCGGCGGTGGTGTCAGATTCCCAGCAGTCAGATTACCTTAAGAAAGCTACTAAGAGAACAAAAATACAATTGAACTGCTGAACCGAAATTTTATTGCTTTCGAAGGATGATATTTCAAAATTCAGGGGACCTACATTGGCCACATGAGTTAGCACCTGTCAATAGTAAGTCGCACTGTTCGTGAGAGACAAAGAAGGCGCAGACAAGCCGAAAAGTAGACGAATTTGGCAAAAGTATGTAACTATTATGTCCCCAAGGCTTGTAGAACATATGATTGAAGCTATAGGGGATACCTTAGAAACCGTACCTTAGATACCTTATATTATATTTGATGTTATACAACTCTAGAATATCTTAATTTGTGCCTTATAACTCACGACCACTCATTGTTCACATGCATACATTTATACTTTTAGTCTTCGAATACGTTCCGACCGATCTACGTATTTAAACTTTCTGTTGACACAGAAAGTAATTAGACAAGGTATGGACAGCAAGGCAATCGAAAAACTATTGCTTCCTAAGAAATAAAATACCATAAAAATCTCGGTTTGGGACATATGAATGCAATACCTCGGACACTTTCCTTCCCTTCGCCATGCTGGCCTGGCAGCAGATCCAACGAAGGTTTGCGGGGTACATTGGACAGCTCTAGTAGATATAAGACTGCACCCGCACGAGCGCCACACAATCGCACTCGCGCCTGCCTCTCGCATCCCGGCCACCTCATCACCGCCTCACCATCGCGGAGCAACAGCCTCACACCAATTTTTCAGCATGTTGTTTGTGTACCATGCATGGCTAGCTTTTCCAAAACGTAACCCTAGTTTTGTCTCCCCCGAAACCTGCCAGTTCGAGTGTCCGGGGGTCAAGGTTAGCCTGTGTTCCACGCGGGCCTTTTTAGGGCTGGCACCGACCACACAGGGGAGTGTTTAGGGCTGGCACCGACCACACAGGGGAGTGTTTAGGGCTGGCACCGACCACAGAGGGGAGTGTTTAGGGCTGGCACTGACCACACAGGGGAGTGTTTAGGGCTGGCACTGACCACACAGGGGAGTGTTTAGGTTGCTCGTCGTAAGAAGCATTTTGAGCGTAATGAATGAAGT